>ML431220.1:1534-42363 GCA_005239525.1 Nicotiana knightiana
AATACCCCAGATTTATATTTGCAACGCCCGTTTAGTCTTTATAGAAGACATAGTTGAGTGTGATCATAATGCTACCAAGTTATCTCTATCACACAATTGTGATACACTGATTAGGCTGTATTTTAGGCCATCTATCAAGTAGACATTCTCAATGGAGTGAGAATCATTTTTACCTACCTTTTCAACCCCAATGATCTCACCTTTCTTCCCATTTCCAAAAGGAGACATTACCTCCTTTGAGGTCCTCAAGTGAAAGGAACTGGTTCTTACTACTTGTCATATGCTTTGAGCAGCCACTATCCATGTATCATATTTGGCTGCTCCCCTTCACTTGGACCCGCAAAAGGAAATCAGGGGTTAGTCTTAGGAACCCAAACTAGTTTGAGTCCCTTTCTATAGGCAAAATGGTGAATAAAATTCTTTTTGGCCCATCTTGGTAGCCTACTTTTCCCTTGAACAAATATTTTATTCTTTTGACTAGCCTTTTCTTTTGCATTACATTCACTTTTATAGTGACCAATCTTACCACAGTGTGTGCAGATTCTGTTCTCAGGAAGTGTGAGGTACTTGCTTTTGGGATCCCACTTAGGTGCAGGGGTCCCGTAGCCAAATCCTCTCTTATTGCTACTATGGTGTTCATGTAGCCGTGAAAGTGCATCGGAGGACCTATTTCATTTACAGGATCTGTCTAGCTCGTGATTTACCTTACTTAGATCCTCCTTAAGGACTCTTATTTGCTCATCTCTTTTGTAAAACTCGTCTTTCATTTTTCCTAGGTTTTCTTCTAATGTGAGTTGTGTGTGATCAGCTTTATTTTTACCTGTTCCGAATTTCAGTTTTAGATTTTCAGATGTTAGCTCTAGGACAGTGGTGTCAAGTTCATGAACCTGGTTCTTTAACTCAACATTTTTACTATCACTTTCACTAGCCCTAAGTTCCAGATTTTTGCACTTAGCTTTCAAAATCACACACTCCTTAGACAGTTGTTTCTTTTCATTTTTTAGATCCTCAGGTTCATCAATGAAATCCAGGAGTAACTCAGATAGCCTTTCTTTAGACAAAAAATTAATCTTGCCTTTGAGATGAATTATACTTACCTCAGATTCCTCATCGGATTCTCCAATTTCCATAAGTGTTTGTTCATCTCCATCTTCATCTTCTGAATCTTCATATGAGCTTTCTCCTCAGGCAGCAACCATAGCCTTTGTTGATCCTTTGTGCTTCTTGGGTTGAACCTGTTCTTTCTTCCTGTTCCTTCATTCAGCTCTTTCCTTCTTCCATTCAATTTCCCATTGAGGGCAGTTTTTGATGTGGTGATCAATCTTGCCACACTTGTAACACCCCTCATTGGTTTGTTTTTCAGGAACCCTTGGTTTGTTGTAGCTTCCACTTCTTGAAGGATCCTTTCCTCTCATTAGGTAATTCTTGAAGTCCTTTGTGATCATACCCATCTCGTCTTCTTCTAGATCAGATCCTTCAGTGATTCTGAGCGCCAAGCTCCTTTCCTTCTTGGGTACATCCATCTTCTTGGTTTGCCTTTTGTTGTAGTTCTTCTTGTCATGAACCTGTTCCTTCTTTCTGTTCCTTATTTCAAATTTCTCCTTTTTCCACTCGACTTTCTACATAACACAGTTCTTGATCATGTGGTTCTTTTTACCACATTTGATGCATCCATCAGTCATCTACAAGTGATCTCTTCTCCTCTTCTTCCACAAAGAATAATAGTGATCATTGAATAGTGGTGGCCTAGTGGTGGATTGCTCTTTATAGTTTTCAAGTAGTGCACTCATCTTGATATTTTCCTAAGGTGTTAGCCTCTTCAAGAATAACCCTCGCTGATACCAATTGATGTTTTATACTTCAATACCACACAAGAGGGGGGGGGGGGGGATTTGTGTGGTGTCTAATTTTTCGTGTGCACAAATTATAGAAGGACCTGGTTCTTCTATGTGTTCCAACTACTACTGTTGCGGAATAATAAATACAGAAAGTAAAGAACACAAGTATTTTACGTGGAAAACACTCGGTTCAAAAGGTGAAAAAAACCACGACCTACTACCCAGTAGGATTTTATCCAAACACTTCACTACAACTCTAAGCCAACAACAAAGTTTACAAACTCTTGTAAACCTAAGGATTAACTCTAATCCTTATAGCAACACGCCACAAGCTGTTGCGACTACGTCAAATTAACTCTAACTTGAAAGATACAACTCAGGTACCTAGTACAATTTTCTTCTAAGAAAGCTGAAAGGTACAACTCAAAACGCTTAGTACACTTTGAACTAGAAATAAAGGACACATAAAACTCTTTATGGAGCTGGTTTTTCAATCTGGTTCGTGTAGCTTCAGGATCGCACTCTTAAATGTCATAGGAATTGCTCACAAAATGCCTTGCTATTTTTCTCTCAATTCGTGCTTAACTTCAATATTTGTGCATCACCTATAAAAGAGAACAACACTGATATTTATAGAGTTAGTAAATAAAGATTAACTAGAATTCTGATGCTACTCTTCCTTGGTGGAAGAGTTCTAGTTGATTTCAACCTCTAAGTCCTTCCCTATCTTGGATAGTGTTCTCTTTGATTAAGGTGTCCTTCTCATTATCAATTATGCAACCTTTTTGATCAGGAGATATCAAGTATACCAAGTTAAGATTATCCCTTTCACGTGCATCCCACATGTAACTTCTGCTCGTTTCTATGCACACAGGATGGACCTGGAGGGATGGACCTGGTTCATGCTTGAGTTCCTTTGTCTGTCTTCAAAACTAACCTTTACTTGGGCCAACAGATACGACTTGAATCAAATTAGAACGCTTTAGGTAAACAACTTCAACATAGTAATCGGGTAGCATGAGATGATAGTCTATGCTCGCTGAATAATATGAGCAACCCATATCTAAAAGGAGTTTCGAAGTATTACTTATGTTGCACGAGGTGATCCTTTAGGCTAAAAAAAACTTAGGACCCCCCTCTTTATATATTTTCTATTCATACTTAATCGTTTAATATAGACCAATGCAGTTGTATCCTTATAGTCATACTAAGATTGTACTAATTCTCAGTGTGCTATAATGAAATTCTTCGACCTTTATATTCTCTTTTATTTATTTAATCATATAGCCTAATTACATAATCCACATAGTCTTAATTTCGGCCAGGACCCACAGTTGTGGACCTCAAAGAGTGCCTAACACCTTCTTTTTGAGGTAATTTGATCCCTTACCCTATCTTTGGTTGCGTTGACTAGTCAAACATAGTTATTTGCATAATAGGTGCCCTAACGCACCTTAAAATCGTTAGGTGGAGACTCTTCTCTTTTAACACCCTAGCCTTCATTTAAAAGAGTTGTCACGTGTCAAAGTCCGATTTCGCGAGAAAACGGGGCGCGACAGACGTAGCACGTGTTCTCGCCATCTGTGGAAGGACAATAATAGAAGAGTTCAATCAGCAATAATAGAATAAAATCACACGACAAAGAAGAATAAAAGTGGAATTGTTCCTAAACTTCATAGCCTCTGGAAGATAAGCACAAACGTCTCCATACTGATCCTCCAGACTCTACTAAGCCTGCTCGTGAATCGTGAGACCTAGGCAACCTAGTGCTCTGATATCAACTTGTCACGACCCGGAATTCCTACTTCGGGACTGTGATGGCGTCTAACATTTCACTTGCTAGCAAGCGAACGTTAGAGAACCGTTATGCCAATTATTGTTCAATTTCAATAAATAAAGTCAATTAAGCCAAAATAAAATAAAACCGAGTGCGAAATAATATAAATGCCCATAATATTTACTACAATCCGGATCTGGAGTCACAACTAACGAGCTTCTAGGATTTTCTACAAACATAGTCTGAAAGAAATACAATTGTTTTGAATAAAAAAAATAGTAAAATAGGGAAAATAGGAGGGGACTTCAAGGTATACGTAGGCCAACAGATCTAACTCGAGTCTCCACTGAGAAAATCCAAGCTGCTATGCCTCACTATCAGTTGGGACCAATGCCAAAATCTGTACAAGAAATGCAGAGTGTAGTAAGAGTACAACCGACCCCATTTACTTTGTAAGTGTCGAGCCTAACCTCGATGAAGCAGTAACGAGGCTAAGGTAGGTCACTCAAGTTACAACCTGTACTCAGTATATAATAAAGACATAAAAGGATATATAGAATGAAATAAGGCAGTCAATTGAAAATAATAGCTACAACCACAAGAAATAAGCAGTGACGTTCAGAATTACCAATCCTTAGAGTTCAGATGAAAATACCGTAAAACCGACACAACTCTAGGAAATAGAAACACATAGGTTGTTGCTTCCGGCTACCCGATCCCACCGTACATCACATAATCCTCTCTTATTTCATCGTAATAACAACAATAATAAATAATTCATCCTTATTCCACCATAACAATTCATCCTTATTTCACATGTTGCGGCGTGCAACTCGATCCCACCATATCACTACCAAATACTCAACATGCATAGTCAAATTAACAATTCAAACCACGAAAACCTTTTTGATCAATAAATACCAAACTGAACCAAAAAAGGAAACCTTGTACAACATAGAAATCTACAGAAGTAATACTACACACCGAGACCAATCCAGTAATTGATAATTAGAATGTGCAAGTAAGTCAGTTTAAGCAAATAGCAGGGAATCATGAAACTATGAAAAGATCTAACATCATTAACAAGAGAAGATATTGGTTAACATGTAGCAAGTAAGCATGATAAGCATTTAGGGAATATAACATTTAAGGCAGGGAAGGAGATAATCAAGGAACAACGGAAAATGAGGGAAAACAATAAATTCGACGGCGTTAAGCACTCGTCACCTTGCATATACGTCTCTCACATAAAATTCACATAGCACATAGTCTGAGGGTTCCTAATTCCCTCAAGTCAAGGTTAAACTCAACACTTAGCTCGCTTCAAAGATTATTCAATGCTCAACCACAACAATGCCTTTCAAACAAGCCTCCAAACCAACAATATCTAGCAAATTACCAACCAAATGATTCAATTAACTCTTAGGAACTACCCACGATTGCAAATGATTCAATTTAGGTCATTATTGAAAAAGTCAACAAAAGTTAACTCCCGGGTCCTCTTGGTCCAAACCCGAAATTCGGACCAAAATTCGATCACCCTTTCACCTCCGAGCCCGATTATGTAATTTATTTTGGAATCCAACCTCAATTTGAGGTCTAAATCCCAATTGTACAAAAATCCCTAATTCTACCCCAAACCCTCGATTTCCTCCATGAAAACACTAGATTTTAGGTTGAAATCTTAGGAAATGTAGTGAAAGATTGAAAGAAAATGGATTAGAATCACTTACCAATGATTTGGGGAAGAAGGGTGCTTGGGAAAATCACCTTTAGGGTTTTCTTATTTTGAAAATTCAAAGAATGAGAGAAAATCCTGTTTTTTAGCTATTTGATCAGTCGTAGATGTCGCATTTGCGACCTGGGGTTCGCAATTGCGAACCTCGCAAATGCAAAGAAACAGTCGCAAATGCTAAATTCTCCCATTTCTGATGTCATCGCATTTGCGATGATTTGTTCACAAATGCGAACGTTGGTCTTCTGCAAATGCAACAGATTGATCGCAATTGTGATCACTGTACCCCCTGCCCCTCTTCGCAAATGCGAAGTCTTGTTCGCAAATGCGAACTTGAGGAGCCCAAGCGAGGAGTTGCTCGCAAATGCGAACCTAGAAAAGGTCGCAAATGCGAAGGCTGACCTTGCAATTGAGAGGTCTGAGGCCTGCACCAGAACTGAAGCACACCAACAATGTTTCTAAGTCCAAATTCACTCTGTAGTCTATCCGAAACTCACCCGAGCACTCGGGGCTCTAAATCAAATATGCACCCAAGTCTAAAAATATCATACGAACTCGCCCGTACGATGATATAGCCAAAATAACACCTAGAACAACGAAGTTAGCATCAATTCGAAGGAAATTTTCAAAAAACCTCATGATCTTCTATTTTCAGAACGGGCGTCCGAATCACATCAAACCAACTCCGTTTCTCACCAAATTTGACAGACAAGTCATAAATATATTATTGGACCTATGCCGGACTGTAGAACTAAAATACGTATCTGATATCAATAAAGTCAAACATTGGTCAAACTTTCAAAGTCATTAAGCTTTTAAACTTTCAAATTTCAACAAAGTGTGATAACTCGGGTTAGGGACTTCCGAATTCGATTTCGGGCATACACCCAAGTCCCAAATCACGATACGGACTCACCGGGACCGTCAAAACACGAATCTATGTCCGTTTGCCAAAAACGTTGATCAAAGTCGACTCAAATGCATTGTAAGACAAAAATTTCACATTTTTCAGTTTTTAACATAAAAGCTTTCCGAAAAAAGCATCCGGACTGCGCACGCAAATTAAGGAGGGCTAATATGAGGTATTTAAGGCTTCAAAGTGCAGAATTAGGTTCTAAAACATAAGATGACCTATCGGGTCATCACACTCTTGTGCTTCGTGTTTTAGTCTTTTTCTGAACTCCTACAACTTTTTACGTACCTAATTCATGAACCAAGCATGGTTCGAAGATCAAATGTTATGTTGAATTTCCTCACTAATCCTTTCACTAAAACCCCATCACAATCTTCTCATTACCAATCTCCACTTTATAATCCATGTTGAACTGTAATCTATCTTTATCCTGTCAAACGACTTCAGCTAATTGCAATAATAAGCATAAAATAAAAATGATTAGCAGCTAATTATATATGTTTTATGTGTCTATACAATATATATTATATGTGTGTATAAGACATTCATATTTTAGTTATAGTATGATACTCCGTTAACACGTACGCTCATCTTTTTTTCTTCAACTGTAGTTGAGACTTAGTTCAGTAATTTATGCAAAAAAAAAAAAACTTTTCCTTTATTTTAGGTGTCAGATGAGCTGAATTTTACTTTGATTTATGTTGTATATGTAAAATCTTGTGTTTTTGGAATCTCATGAACTGTTTATTCAATCTCAGAATTTGAGCATTGTTTCTTCAGTTTTGGGCCTTCCCTTCTTTGTTTGTATGCAGAATGGTTATCTAGGCTTGCCTGCATTTGCTTATTCAGATTTACATATAGTATATGGGCTCAGTAATCGATGGATTTTATATATGTAATTCAATTTAAAGAGTTGTTTTTTGATGTTGCCAAAACAAGACTCTCCTCTGTAGTGGTCAGAGGCGGATGCAATGTATCGACACCGGGTTCAACTGATCCCAATACTTTGGGTACAAAATATAAATTTATATGTAAAAATTCACTAATATTAAAATATATAGCAATATAAACCCTTAGCTTTAAAAATACAATGGGTTAAATGCTAAAACCTTAAAGGTTGAACCCATAAAACTTAAATCCTAGATCCGACTCTGGGCAGTGATTAGTCCTTAGTCCTTAGTCCTGGGGGTCAAAAGCAAAATGGGGACTTTTTCTCTTCACTTATGAGAGTATTTTACGATTTGGATTTGTACCTTGAAAAAGTGTGTAAGCAGCAAATTGTTGTGCAGTTGAATGTCCAATGACCAGATAAGATTAATGCCATTGTGGTGCCAGTTTGAGTCATCAGAAAAGAATCTCATGAATAACTATGAGATGGAAGCACGATTCCAAATTCAATCTGAGTTGAGCAGTCCGTGGAACACCTTAAACCAGAACTAAGTTTCGGAAAGGTCATGTTACAAACACCATTTGAGGACAACTGGTCTAATTATATTTGCAAAAGTTAAAGGTACCCAAGCAAAGACATTAAATAGAGTGTAGCAAACACATTAATAAGTTCAGGTTCACAACCTGAAAGGGAAAGAAGGAGGATACAGTGATGAGTCTTCCAGGGAAGCAGGTGGGAGGGAATGAGAGTCTGGTTTCAGCTTGAAGTATGCCCATATTATGTATCAACAAGTTTTTGAGAACATAGTAACTTTCTTAGCTATGTATTTGTGTTCTCACTAAACTTCTACTCCTTAAGGTGCAAAAGTAGTTGGTTATGCCCTTATCATCATTCATTTAGGTCTTTTTTATTGTACTTTCAAACACTTATTTTTGAAAATTTTCTCATATCATGGTTAAAAATTCAGTGAAGGTTTCTTTTTCGGGGTTGTTAAAGTTTGCAGGACAGAAACAAAAGACCATCACTTTCTCCATCTTATTCAAGTAAACAAGTGATTCTAAGAGAAAACAAGAATTTATATCCTTAGTCCTTGTACTCCCATGGAGTGTTCAAAGGAATATGAGCATTGAACAAAAGCTATTGTCTATCATAATGGTATTGGTACTTGCATCACCGTATAGTTAATGAATTCCTCTTTATTATGTGTTGGTTTTGACCAAAAAGTAAAACAATTCGTCCTTCACTCTCAGGACTCTTGAATTGTCCCCCCCCTCTCTCGTCCTCCTCCTCCTCCCCCCACACCCAAGCGTGTCAACTGGAGCATGGACAATAGGATATGAGGCCCCAACATCGGTGAAATGGGTCCGATTCTGATATAATGAGATAGCTTTTGGGGTTGAGTTAGACCCAAGATCCATTTCTTCATAAGCTATATAGTCTCAGCAATTGGTTGCCTGGTGAGACAACAGGAAGAACTAAAATACAAATTAGAAAGCTTATGATGACTGGATTTTACATATTAGGGAAGGAGATGAACATCCATGAATCACCTACTTAAAAGAGTTCAAAATCTGCTCTGTTGGCTGACCAAGATAGTACTGTATTCGAATGTTAAAGATAAACCTCTGTGAAGGTAATGAATCCCATGTATACTAGAGAGCATCTCTTAAGGTGGTACCAGAACTTGATATTCTAGCACAGAATGGTCCCTCAACATCAGACTCTGATCCCTTCAAAGGTTCTCCCATGTATCATTCTCTTCCTAATAAACAACAAAATATTAAAAAGGGTGGTCTTCCTCAGCTTCCTTTATTTCTATTTCAAATTTGCTTAACCTCCAACTTGCAAGGGAGTTTTATGCATATTGAATATTGCATAAACCAAGGCCCACAACTCTGTAGGAAAATTCACAATGTAATACTAGGCAGTTCACATTCTTCCTGTGTTTTGCAGAATGTAATTATAGGTGGTTCACATTCTTACACAAGCAACACCAACTAACAAAAATGCATTTTCTCCCCCTTAAGGAGACACCATGTAAAGAATGTCACCTACTTTGTGGTCCTAGTTCTCCATAGATCCTACGTATAGGTCTAGTTTCACCACCATTGATAAGGTGACAATTGTGCTACTTCAATTAAAAGCGTTTCGAGGATGAAGCACTCCATATCATATTCTCTGCTCCTCAAATTGTGAAATGCTCCAATTTCTGATACATCTGGGGGCAGCCACATTTTATCTTACAAACACCACAGGGTGATGAGCCCTTCAAAAAGTATTTAGTAGAAAAACTGCATTAGATAGATTTATGAGAGCCGTGCACCCTATGAAGCAAGTGGTTCATCAAGAAATGTCTACTAGTACGGCCTCAATTAGTTGTTCTTTTCAGTATTCTAAAGAACCTTTTTATGTGTTTATAGAAAAACACCTATCAGTTACTCATTATGTGTTTGATGCCTTAACGCTTAAAGAGCTTAAATATAGTTTCTCCGAAAAACAAAAAAAAAAAATCTAGTTCGATAAAGTTAGAGCATGAACCTTTCCTTCTCTTTTAAGCTTTTCCGCCCAGCAAATATTGCTTTACCTTTAAAGATCTCTTAGTTTTTGTGGTTAAATTTTGATCTATGTTCTGACTCCTTTTTTTTTTTATTATTTTAATTCCAATGGGACTAGGCATAGATGGACGGGTCGCTATGAAGCTCATCTTTGGGATAAAAGTACCTGGAATCAAAACCAAAATAAAAAGGGAAACCAAGGTATTTCTCTTTGTTCTCTAGAAGACAGTTCTTAATTCTATCACTTGCTGATCAGAATTCTAGCTCACAGTTTAAGTTTTTTGTGAAATCTGATGCCTGAAAAGTCTTATGTTGCATGGATTTCGGATACTTATTGATGCTTGATCCATGCTGGCAGTCTACTTAGGTGAGTATCTTGGTTGATTCTTTTCTCAAAGCTTGAACATAACTGGGTTTAACTCGCGCAATGTTAAGATTTGGTCACCAAAACTCCTGGTAGGTGCTTATGAGGACCCTCATTAGTTTTACAGTAAGATGTTACTGCCTCAAAATAAGTAATATTCTCTTTGGTCCAATGTAACTGTCTAATTGACTATATTGTTCATGATTATGAAATTTGACAATAATGATTTATTGATATATTTTGTATTTTTCAAGTGTAACTTAATTATTTCATTGTGCTCTTATCCAATTTTGATAAATGATTGCAATTCTTTAAAGAATAACAACATACCCAGTAAAATCCCACTAGTGGGGTATAGGGAGAGTAGAGTGTACTCAGACCTTACCTCTAAAATTACCTTTTTGCTTTCAAATTGGTCAAATTCAAAGGGGGAGTACCATATTACTCATTTACCAACCCCCCCCCTCCCCCCCCAAAAAAAAAAAAGGAAAGGAAGAAAGAAGAGTAGAAGATTCCTCTTTCTGCTCTTCCCTGAAGAAATGCCCCCTTGCCCTGTATTCTTACTTCCCCACGTTTTATTAGAGGCTTACCATTTTGAAAGTACCAAATGAACCTATGCATTATATACGTTGACTTATTCTGTGCTCTGTGATGAATTTTCATGTACTTAATGTGCTTGCCTTGTATGCAGGTAACGGCTTACACGAAGGACCTTGAAGAGATGCAAAATGTCACAAGAGAGGATTATCTTGCATCACTTAGGAGGTGCTTGTGTGTGTATATAAATCTTGTACTTCATTAGCTACGTCAAATTTGTCATTTCATCCACCTTTTCTTCTCCACACTGCTGCAGTTGATGGGATCCACAATCTGATCGCGTGCCTGGAGCTGATTGCTTTAATAGCGTGCACTATGGAAAGTATTACTTTTCATGCAAAAGGAAACTTATTTCATGGTAGAATTCTTTACTAGACCTTTGAATTCAGTGCCAGTTAATTACTGAAGCTCAGAATGTTTTGTCCTTAAAATCTTTCTAAAGGTGATAATGTCACTTTGGACAATGAGTATGTTGGTGGCTTTTGCATGGTTAGTTATATCGACTTGTCGAGTTACGTCAAGTGGTGGAGAGGTAATAAAGGTCGTAAGACAGATTCCCATTCGAAAATATCAGAGGAAACGAAGCTTAGTTGTTCTGATGATATTGGTAATGAGCTCTGAGCTGCAGAGTTAGCGATTCAGCAGACCGAACATTATGAAATGCCTCGTTTGGGAGTTATCCAAGAAGGAAAGAATCGTAAAAGCTATCCCTCTGCTATGAGCATTTTTTCGCAGTCTGCAGCATACAAGAGCTTACAAGAGAAGGTCGCTAAGAAGAAAGAAGAAATTGAGAACGATGAGAATGAAAATAAAAATGCTATCAGTAAAGTTGATCGTTGGAAGACGATTGAGAAATCAAGTCCTGACAGTTGAAGTGGGAGGCTTGGAGCTGCATTTCTGACAGCTGGGGATTACCTGTGAACAGAAACATGCATCCACTGACGCTGCTCCTCTCAGCACCACTTCCCACTAACTACAGTAGCATAGATCCATTAACAGACCCCATACTCTGGGCATCGCTTGTTCCTGTTTTTCATACAGGGTCTTCATGGACGGCTGAGGTAGGCTTATCTCATTATTGATGCTTTAGCTTATCTTGTCTTACGGATTCTATATAGAAATTTGGGAGGAGGACCAGGAGTTAACAAAGTGATACATCACTTGATCATTTTCATTGAAGCCTAGTTCACGATATCGTGAACTACCTAAACTTGGATTTATACTATTCAGATTTGTTAAAGATGCCAGCCTGAAGTTTTGGGCCATGTAAGTACTTAGGTTCTGATAGTATTGCTTCAGGCATCTGTTTATTACCTGTATACAAAAATCACTGAGCCTGGGATATATTACCCATGTCCACCAGAAATTTAAATAGAAAACAAGAGGGTGTTCCTAAGGAGTATGCACAAAACATTATATTCTGCACTTTAAATTCTCTCGTTGAAATCTTTCTGTGAAGATCCTCTAATGACGGACCCCTGACTAGATTGTTGGGTGTTTCAACTTTTGTAATTAGCACTGAATTTGAATACCATGGGATAGTAGGCTATTGAGTCGTTATTTCGTTGTGGGTATTTGTTTGTGGTGGTGGTTACTGGCAAAGCTAGTAAATATATTGACACCAATTTCATGCAGGTCAGGAAGAATGTAAGTGGTTGAGATTGTGCATACTTTCAGCACGAAGATTAACCTTGACCGTCTTTGTCTCTGCAAGTGAAATGTCGCTGTACACGGTTATAAAAAAAAGAAGGTACACAATTACCTTTTGAATATTCTGCACTTAGGAAGTTGTAAATAGTTACAAATTTTAGTATTTTTTATTTTAAATTGAAAGAGGAGCATGTGCAATCCTATGATAGTTTGGTCCTATAGTTCTTCACCATAGTCGTTAATGATCATACACAGAATATGAATGTATCAAGTATACTTTCATACAGTTCATGTGTAAAATTCATATTATTGACATTCTTAGTTCCATCTTGACTATTTTTGTCCCTGCAATAATAGAGTCCACAAACTGCACAAGGCATTCCACAGAAACCTTCTAACCTCCGGAAGTCACTTTTTCTTTTTTTTTTTTGATGACCGAGAAACCTGCCCCTCTACTCTTCTCCACTTAAATACCAGGCTTTGCTTTGCGTGGTGTGGAGGCTTGAACCTGTGACCTAAGACACAAATCCACCACCCTTTGCCACTTGAGCTAGGCCCTGGGGGCAACCGCTTTTGTAACTTAAGTTCCTACTATTTCTACTTCCCTCTATATTTCTAGAGATAAAAATTGTCAACTTGAGAGTAATTTCTACTACTGCTATATCTTCCTAAATACTTGAGTTTCTTGAAACTAAACTGTAGCTTTTAATCGTCAACTTGAGATTTGAGGAGAGATGAGGATAATTGATTTTACAACTGTTACTAGTGTGTTATAGTTTATTCTTTGGCATTAGGAATTAAATAAGTGTAATACAGACAACAAAAATGGAGCAAGTTATATAGAATTAGATTGTAAAATGGTTACTCATAATGTTAGCCTGTTTAGCATTCTGGCTTAGGTAAATAATCTTAAACGATTGATTTCATATTAATCGCCTTGCTTAGAGAGATCTGTGAATATTGAAATACATAAGAATGAGGAGAGCTCAAGTATGAGAGAGAGAGAGAGAGGGGGGGAGGGGTGTAGGCTTTTTCCCACATAGGCCATAAGTGAATCTCGTCTGTTTGGAAATAATTTCCTCAAAATGTTTCAATGTTTGATTACCTTGAAATCTGAAAAAAAGAAGGTTTTCTTTAAGGAGACTATTTCATCAAAATGGAGAAAATAACTTGCCATTTATAGAAGAAAGTCATCTCATAATATCCCAAGCTCTTATTCAATTTCACTTGTTTCAATCAACACTTAGATATTGGGTATTAACTTTTAATACCCAAAAATATCACCAAACATCATCCTCATACCCTTCAACTACATTGTACAGTATTTTGTGAACTCGTTCTAAATATTGTTATCTCAACAAGTATAACTCTAGCATAAAAGGAAAAATGACAATGAAACCACGTTGTTAGTTAGCTTGGTCTTGTTGTCGATGTGTCTTCTAAAAGATTTCAAAGGCACATAATTTGAAAAATGAAAAATTTAATTATATTTGATAAGAAATGATTCTAAAGTAACAAATACTGCTAGTTCACCTTTCCCCAGCCAAGGTCAACCTATCAAACAATATTTATTTGAGAGCATCTATTAATAACCTTAGAACATGTTCCAGTCTCAGAGAAATAGGTGCTTTGAGTTCCGCTGGCAGGAATAAGCTGGTTTGTAGGATTTGATAGCTCGATCCCTTGCACTGGGGTGAAGGCCAGACTTGAAGTCAAGCCTGATACTGTACCACTACTGCTTTTGAATTTCTTCTTTGCTACTTTTGCTGATACACGCAACTTGCCACTTCCAGCCTGACCAAGCATGCCATAACCCACACCTATTCCATCTCCTACGGAGCTTTCTTCAGCTACTCCAAACTGTATCCTGTTTACTAGCTTCCGTGTCTGTAATCTCATACCTTTGTTTCCTCTTTCTCAGCCGCTGACCACTTCTCTTGTTATTCTTGTGCTCTAAATCAGGAACTGAAAGAGGCTTTTGCTGCTTTGGATAAGGATCTCTTCCTTAAGAGATGTTCCATATTCTCCAGTTGATTCTCTGCTTCCTCTGGTCAAGTTGGAGTCCACACGAGCTGCTAATGTAGATTTATCTGCCAACCATCCACAGGCTTCCTTCCTTAAGGGAGGAGGTGTATTCTGGAGTATTTCTGTTTGCTCGACATAACCCTGCTAAATTCTTCCTTTTGGAACCAAGACTCAGGACATTACAAGAAGGCATATTTGCCAATGACGAGAGACCAGCAGCAGCACCTATAAGTTTAGCAGCAACTGCACTCCAAGATTGGGAGCAATATATCTCATTCGACTCTCCAAAAAATCAACAAGCTTCTTCTTTGCAGAATCAAGAGCAAGGGCTCTATCACATGCTTCTAGTGTCTTGTGTAAAACATCTTCTGGCAATGGCTTGCCACTGGTAGTTGATGCCGTAAGAGAAATAGTCACGATGATATTGAGTATCTCTCTGCTTCTACTGTTCCTTTCAAGTCAACAAGAGTCACATCCATTTCGTTGCCTATCTTTTTAGCAACGCCGGCATAGTCAATTGGGCGAGGAACAAGGCACTCTTAACTCGGGAAATTTGGGTCAGATACTTGTCGCGTATGAAATTGTGGATTACAGTCCAATATCAACTGATCATAATTAGAGTAATTCTCCTTCTCGATTAGGGCATCTTCAACTTTCTGCATTATGTCCATGTAGCGACGTGATTTTTGCAGCCTGGAAACATTATCCAAGTCTCCACCATCTAATTCCAGATTCTCCTCATCAACAACATTATCGCATAATTCATCCAAATCTGAAAAGAATGTATCAGTTGTCATTCTCCAAATTGAAGAAAGAATCCCGACTACTGCCAACAACTTGGGAATCGGGATGGATTCTGCTTTATATATATAGAAAAAACGGTTAGCCTTTCCTAATCCTATTATAAATGAAAAAGGGCAAAAAGACAAATTCCAATAATCCTAGTCAAAATCAAACACACACACGAAAAAAGGTTTTACGACTGTGGTTCACTTTGGTAATGTTTACATTGGATTTGGTAAAGTTATTTTTATATTTTTGTTTGGAACAAAAAATCATTAGTATTACAAAAATACCTTCCCTAGCCTAGTCTTTTTCCTTTTCTTTTCTGTTTCTTTTCCACATTTAGTAACAAGAAAGTTCAACCATCAACTAATTTGTCTCTTTCCTCCCTTTCTCTAGATTCACTACTTCTATTGTTTGATATTTTCCATTTTTAGCTTTCACCGTCGACCAATATTACTTTGCATCCCTTGTGTTACTCCCTCCACTCCACTCTAATTGTATTTTTGACTTTTTTGTGATTCACAATATTTGATTTTTTTTAAGTATTTAGAAGGAGTTTAATTTTTTTTTCAAAATTGTCCTTGGAGTAAAGAGCGTAAGAATCTATATCTATAAAGGAGGATTTAACAAGATGATGTGGCATCTCTTATATTGTAGGAATCCTATTTATCTTTTTTCTCATTTTTTTTTGACTTTTTCCTTTCAAGTTAACCATTTATCTTAATTTAAAAAATTTATATCCATAACTCACACATCTTCATTCATTGTGACTTTTCAATTCATAACCCCCAATTATTTAATTTGTTATAAATTGCATCTTGGGTTGTGACTTTTGAAATTTGTAACCCCTATTTGTTTAATGTGTTATAAATTGCATCTTTTCTTCTTTTTTTGCTCACTCAACATCAACTCTACATCACACTTCAGTTTTATTTTTGTTGATGAAGAAATAAGTTCTCCTCCCCTATTACTAATATTTGGGTGTTTTTTACTCTCCTCTCTGATTTTCATTTTCTGTTGCTTGAGTTTTCTTTACTAAGTTGCTTTGTGCGTATGAAAAACATTCGAGTACTAAATAGAGACTTACAGTAGAGAGTAGCGGAATCAAAAGTTATGCGTGTAGAAAAAAGGAAATTGGTCCTACAAGGCCAATATGCCAGCAACAGTTTTATTGCCTTAGCATCAACCTCTAACACCCTATCAATGTGGCTGACTTTATATTTCAAGTTTTTTTTGTTTTGTTAACGGAGAGGTAGCTCTCACTTTGTGATTACTTGGTTTGTAGTAATTTTGAATTTTTCACTTCTTTAATTTTTAACATTTTGCTTATGGGTTGTGATGTTTTTTATTTTCATCTTCTTTTCTTTTGTGCCAGTAGATTCACTCAAAGATAGATCTTAGACTAACAAATATGCGATTTATTCTTATTACCCCTTCCTTTGTATTTCTTTCCTCTCTTTTTTTTTCTAATTAAAATTTTGATCTTTATGCTCATTAGTATGTTAGTTTTACTTTTTAGATATTCATATTGTCAATGTCATTTCCTAATTGGGAAACAAATATTTATAACTAATTGTAGAATCTAATATTATTGCCTTTATTTTACATGTATAAATAGTTTTTTCTTTTATATTTTTCTCTTTAAATATACAAATTTATACTTGTATGGTGTCTCCGCTTTTTCTTTTTTTCCTTTAAATTGTTGCATGAAGGTATTTTTTTGGAGGAAAGTACTAATTATATGCCAATGATATGGATAATCATTAATGAATTGCCTCACAAAATGTACGTGTACCGGTAAATGCATAAATAAATACAATAATGTGCTTATATGTGTTGTTGTGTCATGTGAATGATTAGAAATTTAAATATTTTCTTACCCATGATTTTGTCGATTTACAAGGTCGGTTCTTCCGTCTAAAGGCATAATTATCTTACCATTGGTTTTAATGATTTTTGATATTTGGTAGCTTTTACTTTGGTAATTTTTCGCAAAAGAAAAAAGTGAATATTTCTATCATGCAGGAGAAATTAATAAATGAATATAGAAATAGTATACGTGAGAGAATAAGACAGTGTTAGAAAATGATTCATTTTTTATTGCAATTTAGAAAATTTAAAAAAATGTTAAATGGGATAAGGATGTAAGAAAAATTGTTATAAATCAGTAGATGGTTAAAAATATATATGAAGCCCACAAGGTGGTGTAACATCTCTCTTAAAAGAAACAATTTCTATTTCTTTTTTTCCCCTCTTTCAAGGCACCTCTAGTATTCATACGAAAAGTAAAATTTTCTTTCAATGGAAACAACTATGCATTTTGTGAATCATTTAATCGAGCGGTATTATATTTCATTTCTATTAGTCAATGAATAGTTCCAAATCATATTATACTTAATTATAATTATAAAAAAATCAGAATCAATTACAAAATATTAAAGAGTACGTCAATTAATAATATTTTCGTGAAAAGAAAAAAGGAGTGCAATAATTACTTTTCACTAAAACCTATATGAGCATATAAGATTTCTCATGTTAAGAAATTAATTGAGGCAATCTATGTCATGTCAATGCTCCTTGACATGATGAATGCCATTTTTCTATTTAAGGGTTTAATAAAATTAATGTCAGTTGTTTCTCTTTTATAATCTAAACAAAGCTTAGTGGTGGATGGGTTTCTATTGACATATTTTTAAGTCTAAATGTTTCGCTTTAGTAATTAATGAAGTTCATGATCAACTATCAGACAATAATTATCTCTTTAGGATAACAAAATTATCTTTGAAATTGATGATATGGAATATTTTGGAGCTAATTAGAAAAAATATATTTATAAAGAAATATATACACATGAAAAATTAATCTACTCTATCCCGGATAAATTTACAATAAGATCGTATTGCAATTTAATTTTTTTATAACCGCGCGAAGCACATATAAATTTACTAGTATTTGTATATTTTCAATGAACAAATTAAGGTTGATATGATCAATTATATTGTTAATTAATATATGTGAAAACAACGAAAAAATTAATTAAAGTGGACATGACGGAGTACTGATTGTTAAACTTCGAGGAGAGTTTCGACTGCTCCCACCGTTCAATTTTACTTGTCCACTATTCCTTCTGATTCACAATAAATGATTTTTTGACTTTTTTTTTTGTGGTACAAAATAAGTGACTTTTTCAGATTTCAAGAATGAATTAATTATTTTTTCCTACATTGTCCTCGGAGTAAATAATGTTGGAGTATGTGTTATGAGTGTTTATGTGAAGAGATAATAAAGGTTAATATAATCAATTCATTACTAATTAATGTTAAAAGATGAATTTTTAATATATGTAAAATAAACCAAAAATCACTTATTTTTTACCGGAGGAAATATTGACTTTGTACACCCCTTAAGAAATAATAAATAAACTGCATAATTTATCATGATACTTATATAATTGATATATAGTCTTATTAATTCGGAAAATAATTTGAAATGGGTAATTAAAACTAAGGATAAAATAAAAAAAAAAAATTATTTTTCTCTTGATATGTGAAAAATGATAAATAAAAATAAAATTTTATTTTTAAAATACTTGACAATTAAAAATGAACAAAGGAATATAGTTGAGTAGAATAGCTGACAACTTGTGTCAGTCAGTTCCCCTTTCCGAAGCATGTAATACTCGTCGGCAACTTCATTACTTTGACCTTTTCTCCTTTACTTTTTTCCTTCCAGTTTCAGTTTTAGGAGCTAGAACTAATATGTCTACATATTTAATTTTATAATAAAATTTGTAGTACAGGTTTTTGGAACGGTAAAAACTTTTTACATACAGTAGTAGAAAACTGGCTGGTTAGACCTTAACCTAAGTCCTCCGTTCCCTTCTAGTAATTCTCATTTTTGCACACATTCTAAGAAAATATTAATTAACAGGATAGTTTGACTATACCATCATTATTTATTCATAGATCTCAGTTTATACTCCACCTTAATCTCTTTTCATTTATTAGAGTAAGATAAAATTGAAAGAAAAAAAAATTCAATTATCTCATGTTTTTCTAATATGACAAGTATTTTGAAATAACTCTTTTAATCTTGACAAGTAAAACGGAACGGAGGAGTAGCGTTGGCAAACACACGGGTCGGGTCGGAACGGATATGGACGGGTCGAAAACGAGTAATTAAAATAGATAAATTATTTGATCCGGTCCATATTTTTTATACAGATGAAAAACGGGTTAACTCGCAGATAATATTCATGACTTCTTGAATATGATCATTTCTAAGAGAATTTCTAGTCTCCCAAACTTGAGGAACCCCAATTTAAGGTTTTACAAATGTAAAAGTTAAACACATTATGAGTGTGTTTGGTATGAAGAAAAATGTTTTTCAATTTTCCCATGTTTGGTTGGCTTAAATGTTTTGGAAAATATTTTCTTTATGAACTCATTTTCCTTCAATTGGAGGAAAATATTTTCCTTATCAAGAGAAAGGAAAACATTTTCCAAATCTCCTTCTCAACCTTCTCTACCCTAGTCCCCACCTTCACCAACCCACCCCACACCTCCACACCCACCCTACCTAGCCCCACCCCACCCCGTCTCTCTAAAAAAGCTTTTTTTTTTTTTTTTTTTTCAAATTTCAGTTTTTTTTTCCATTACCGCCCGCCCTACTACCTCCTCCCACAAAAAAGTAATTTCAATTTTCTGTTTTTTCGTTTTTTGTACCCCCACTCCACCCACCTCACCCTACCCTCACTGCCCCCTCCCCCCGCACAAAAAGAGTATTTTTTTTTTTTTTTGTAATTTTAAATTTCTGTTTTTCATTTTTCTGCACCCCTCCCCTCTCCCTCCGGGATTTTTTTAAATATATTTTTCAATCTTAGTTTTTTCATTTTTCGGTTTACATGTTCGAAATTTTACAAGTTCTAAAGTTATGAGTTCGAAGATTTATGTGTTTGGAAGTTTACGGGTTCGAAATTTTGCGGTTTCAAAAGTTTAGTATTTCAAAAGTTTATGAAATTTGTGGATTCGGAAGGTTATTAGTTCGAAAGTTTATGGCTTCGTGTTTATTATATCTAAATTATTTATGAATACTCTTGAGAAATCATTTTTCTTAATTTGCGTATCAAACACTGGAAAATGAATAAGATTACTACTTGTTTTTCACGAAAATATTTTCTTTACCAAACACACCTAGTTATTCATTAGTTATCCATTTTCTAAATAAATAATATGATTCTTATCCATATTTGATCCGTTTTTAAAAGTTCATTATGCAACTCATTTTTAGTGCATACCATGGGTGATTGATCATTTTTTTAAAAATCATTTTGCCACCGCTATAGGGAATAAGAAGAACAAATTATGTATCTCCTTTTTATGGGGTCAAGGGTCAAAAACTATGTCATCTCTTTGAATCGAGTAGAATGACAATATTACGCATTATGAAACCTTCTTCTATTTAAGCGTACACTTTTTTTGTTTTTTTTTTTGCTATTTCTCTAAGCTATTTTCAGGTACATAGTGATTGGCAACGGAAATAGAATTGGCATAACCAATATTTTAAAAGGCGGGCGTGAGGTAAGATGTTTTATCTCTGACGAGATGAGGTGTAAGTACTGAGACATGAGGCGTAAGTCTCACGGATTTTTAAATTTTATTAATTTCAAGAATTTTAAAATAGTATAAAATAAAAAATAATTATAAAAATTACATAAAATCACAAAATTATAACAAAATAATCTATTTATAATATTTCTAAATTATAATTCAATGATGAATAATACGAAAAGTAAGACATATATCATAATATGCAAATTAGTTGCAACGTCGTTACAACTCAAACATCAAAAGTAATGTATTCGATACAAAATCTTATATGTATCTCTAAATGAATCTTGAAAGAATTTCGATATTATAATTTGATATATTTTTAAAAATACTCCTTTTATTTAATATGCTTTCTATTTGAAAGAGAATTTATATAAAAAAAACATAATTTACAATTTAAATATGATTTTCTAGCATAAGTTTCAACAAGTTAATAAAGTCACATATAATTCACCATACTATACCATGGTAACTAATTATTTATAAATAGTTACTAGCTAATACAAAACTATTAAATTAATAAGTATTGTATCTCGTAACCAGGAAAAAAATAATATTTAGGAAAATAGTTATTAAAAAAATTATGGGCTATTATATAATAAAGGCATAACAAAAGTTAATAAATAAATAATTTTAAATGGAAAATTTATTTAAAATTTACTACTATAACAGTCTTAGTTGATAACGTGCAATAATTTTTATTTTAATTATGACATAAAATACTCTTACTTAATGGTTTACGATTATGAAGAAGTAATTTTGAATAGTCAACGATTTATTATAAAAATTTAAGGATTTATAAGATTAGTTACTCACAATTGTATAAAGTTCTATTAGGCGAGCCCAGTACGCTGGGCGTTGGCAGTGTCCGGGGCGTAAGCCCCGACGATGCGTAAGTCTCACGGACAGTGGGGAAATTAGAAATTTACTCAAGGGTATTCAAATTTAAAAGAAGTGAAAAAGAATTTCGACAAAGGGTGTTCGATATGTGTTATATACCTCTAAAACGTAATAGTTTATCTATATACACAATGTAATTTTTCGACGAAGGGTGGTCAACTCTTGTAACCATGAGGCTTCGCCGCTGCTCACGGAACTAAGCCCCACACATAAGCACATGAACATTTTACGAGTGCTCCGCCCCAGAGCGAATCCCAATTTTACCTTTTAAAACAGAGGGCAAAACAATTGGTACCATCAATAGTTTAAGGAAATTTGATACGGTTGCGTAATAAATCGAAGTTAAATCTTTCATGATACAACGCTATGCTTTATACTGAAGCCGTTGAAGAGATAATATCAGTAATTAAACTCATATATTTAACAGATACAATTAATCATGTTATCTGTACGATTTTTAAATCTGGGTTATTATAGCATTAGGAGTTCTATAAAGTGGCACCTTCCCCTTCATCTCGAATAACACAAATTTAAAAATAAAATAGAAAAGTAGTTTGGTATTCAATACCTAAGGCGACATTATTATAAGTTGCAATATTTTATTATTTATTATGTAAATGTAACGGTCCGACCGATCGTTTTGAGTATTAGCACTCCGTTCAGTGGCTTAATGTCTCGAGCAGTTCCGTATTATCTGTTAAGACGTGCATGCGTAGCCGAGTTCGGTCTTTGGATGATTCGGGATTGATGTGAAGGAAGGATTCGTGTTTTAGAAGTTTAAACGGTAAGAGTTGATCGGAATTTGACTTTTGTGTAGACGACTCTGAAATAGTGTTTTGCTGATTCCAATAGCTTCGTACAGTGATTTTGGACTTATGCGTGCGTTCGGATTTGGATGTGGAGGTCCGTAGAATAATTTGAAGCATTTCGGCGAAAGTTTGAAAGTTAAAGTTTTTGGAAGGTTGAGAGATTTGACCGAGAGTTGACTTGGGTGATATCGGGGTCGGATTTCGATTCCGAGAGTTGGATTAGTTCCGTTATGTCATTTAAGACTTGCATGCAAAATTTGAATATCATATGAATATTATTTTTTTACATAAGTAATTATATTTTAGCTAATGAATTTAGTTTTAAAATTCTAATTTCAGTAAGAAGTATCTCGACAAACAAATTAGAGTTACATACTTTTTAAGTCACTTATCGTATTCTGATATTTTGCGTATTGGCCTAAGTCTAAAATCCGACTGAATTCTAATTTCTTTTAACACGCGAAATTTAGGCTTCTTTTTCTTCTTGATTCTTATTCGCTTCTCCAAAGAAAGAAAATATTCAAAGTATTTCTCATAGTAATTAGTAAAACATATTTTATGGACTACTGAAAAATATTTTTTTTTGATATAATCAAATTTGAAATGAAAAATAGTTTCACATTTTAGTCATTTATTCTAGGTATAAATATTAATTAATTAATTAATAGTATTTTAACGAAATATGTTTTTTCATACCAATAGCGGAGAACAAACGCGGTAACGTTTGTGGTTTAATTGTTGATTTAGGGGTATTTGGTTTTTTTCTTTCTTTTTGATGTGCCTTCCTCAACGGTTAAAAAGTATGGGAAATGGGAATTACGTGGTAATTAGAGTTTACAAATAGAAAATAATATACACAGATAGAACAGATCCAATTACGCCCTGCCACGTGTCTTTCAATGTGAAAACTGTTTCTTGCAATGTATATAATTTGGAATCAAGAGTTCATTTTGGCTCCGAACTTCAGAATTTGACTGATTTTACTCATAAACATCAAAATACAAAGATAGCATTTGGACCGATTTCGTGTCTTGATCTCTCCAGCTTCGCGTCTTCATCTCTCGATTCTCTCGAAGGTATTGTCATCTTTCGTTCATTTGTATCTTGTTTCTTGTTCGGAGTTATTGGAACCTTTTTCGTATTTGAATCTTTTCTCTGTTAATTCTCTTTTTAATAGAAAGTTAGGTGGGGGCTTGAGGATATGAACATTGAAAATTTGAAATTTGCAAATGTACTGTTTTCGGTAAAGTCATTCTATCGATTAACCAACTTTTTCCTTGTCAAAAGAAAGGGAGCAAAGTTTCAAAAATGAACCAACTGTTCGAGGAATTGCTTCTTCTTAATTATACTCTTATTTTGTGTTCTTTTTAGATGGAATCTGGCCAAGATCAAGATTGTGATGACTACAAGTGCGATCCAATGACAGCAGAAGAATGTAAAATACTTGCTGATGTTGTTGCTGGACGAGAATTTGTACGCGGTAATGAAGTTGTACTTGGCGATGTTGTGGCTTTAGCTTCTAACCCAAAAGTTCAATTAGGACAGGTGGTTTCTATAAGGGAATACGTTGATTTGGTAAGATATGGCAGCGGACCTATCAGAAACGTGCCATCGAGTAAATTGCAAAGGGTGAGAGAGAACTTCAAGTTGGAGGCTATGTGCTCTGTGGGGCTTACTTGGGTAAGATCAGGCGTGTTCCCAATGATATTCGTGTCCGATTTGACGATGACACTGTTAGTACAATTAAGGAGGCTAACACCTACACACTTGCACCAGATAGTTTGAACAAGGAAGATAGTGGGTTACACTACTATTATACAGGTGTTCGTGTAAAAACATGGAAAGATCATATGTTTTATCCAGGATAGCTGATAAGTTTGGTATAGTAGTTGCAGTTACTGCTGGCTCTGTTTTAGTCGATTGGATTACATCTGCTGGAGATCCATCTGTAAGACAAGACCCACCATCTGTACGACAGGACCCAAAGAAGTTGAAAAAGTTCACTTGCTTCTCTCCTTTAAACTGGAAAATAGGTGACTGGTGTCTTGTTCCTTCACTTCCTGCAGTATCATCATCGTTAGTTTCCAGAAAACCAGACAAACGGCCGTGGACTCTTGAAAGGATGATGGATGAGATTTTTAAAAAGCACAGTCGTAGATTAGCGGAATATCTAGTTAAGAAAAGGCTATCTGTATACGGTCAGAACCGAGCTCGCCCGATTTTGTATGATTAATCGAGACCAGGATGGTAGGCAGAGGATCGATCTCGGGTTATGACATATCGCTAGATGAAGATATATTACCAAGCTCGTAATTCAAGGGCTAGTTGAGACCGAGACCAAGCGAGGACGAGACCAAACGGGATAGATGTCGAGCAAGACCGAAGAAAGCCAATTGAGTCGAATAACGGAAAGCCGAAATATCCTTGATCGGGCAAGGATCGTGGCGGAAATCTCGACACGTATCAAATCAAGACCAGTTATTGAGCCAATCATGGATTTCCTTATGTAATTATAATTATATCATAACTAGAATTCTCCTACTATATAAAGGGAGATCTAATCATTTGTGAGCATCACATTCACGCATAGCAAAGCAATATAATACATTTTTCTCTTAAGCTCTCTGGTTCTTCAGTTCAGTTCATATTTGTTACGCCCCAACCTCGGGGAGCGCGACTGGCGCTCTGCCGAGTGGACCCGGTCGAGCAAGCCTATTTGACTCTTCCTACCCATCTCATTCATGATTTAAAAAGGGGACACGTTACCATTAGTTAAACAGGGGAATGAACATGTGTACATATACATATAAACGTTTCTAGTTCATTTCCATTATATCCATTATGCCCTAGTTAAACTTCCAAAAGTGCATACAATTTACAATTTGGTGGGAAAGGAGTTTTAAAATACAATATGATCTTGTGGCCTATCCAATACCCATACATAACCCATATAACGTCTACGGAGCCTCTAAAGATACAAAAGATAGATAGGACCATGCCGGTGACAAGGTCCCGACTATACCTCAAAACGTGATAAATTATGTCAAACGCAGAACTATATGACCCTTAGAAGAAATGGGGGCTTACCAAGACTGCTGCAAGGAGGATTCACCACTATCGGCGGTCGACACTGTCTGCTAAGGAACCACCTACATCCATTCAAAGATGTAGCGCCCCCGGCAAAAGGGACGTTAGTACTGTCGAATAGTATTAGTATGTATAACTAAAACACTATCTCCTTGGAAAGATCAATAATGCAAGAGGAAGAAATCAAGAAACCAATGAGAAGCATAGTCAATACCACGACATCAAATAAAGAATCACATAAGCTTTTAAGTGAGACTGCTATAATTTTAATTTGGTCCATTACTAGCATTAACACCTCATTATTCACATTACCACCGTACTCGTAATACGGAGTCCGATCACGACCCGATCGACTAGGTCATCTCCCTTGGAAACATTTTTCCACAATTCCTGTTTCAATTTCTGGATCAGTTCACGGCACAACACCACCATGTGTACGTCATGGTGTCCGATCACGGCCTGATCGGCTAGGCTATCTTACTCAAGACATTTTCCCCCTTTCTCATCAATCATCTCATTCCTTATTTCGCACACACATGTTTCAAGTCTTTAAGTGGTAGTGTCCACAATTGTTAATTCATGCCTGACACTTGGCCGCATTTCATAATTTAAGTTCTTTCCACATGTTTCACATTATTAACAATTTCATCAACAAGCCTTTCAATTCAAGATATCAAGTACACATGCGAGAAAACATGAATCGTGAACATATAGAGGTTGTCACATACTTTGGAAATTTAACACATATTCCATAACTTCAATACATCACCCAGTAACAACATAGCTTAACGGGGAGCATTTGAATACATATAACACATAAAGTTTTTACCACACAAGCACATTTGAAATGCCATCTCCTACATCAATCAAGATTAAAGCTCACACCAATTGTAGGGGCGCCATGTGAGTTCTATTTCTAAGAAGAGGGGTTTTTAGCCATACATATCTCAATTGAGCTTTCCTTAATCCCTACAATGTTCCAGAATGTTTGCAACTTCAATCTATTTTAGCAATGCAGCACAATTGAACCCATAATTAGGGAAAACGATCATAATCCTAGCTCACTTGAGCATTTTATCAAACATCATCTGTTCATTAAGGTTTATGCTCTTTTTATGGAGGATTACCCCAGCCCATACTCCATTCCTCTTTATCCTTGATTTACAATTCCCCCACATCTCCTAAGGACACATGCATGCAATAGAATCACCCTCATCCCCATGAATTATCTCACTAATATCCCATTATATCTATGTTTGGAATTAAGAGTCGGGATGATGAAGTCTTACCTCTTAGGATGAAGAATTTGGTGACTTACTTGAATATCCTCAAAGCTTTAAGTGATACTTGAAGAAAATTTGATGAAGATTAGGCCCTCCCTCTAGAAATCGCCCTCCCTCTCTCTAGAAAATATCAGAAGTGAGCTCAAACTGGTCTAAAAGGGTGTTTTGTCGGCATAGGGTCGGGTTTAATATAAGAAAAATGGGTGCCCCGACACAGGTATACGGTCCGCAAAGTGACCGCAGAAATAGCCCTCAGGGGCTTGAATTTTCTGATCGTGTATGCGACCAGCATGCGGTCTGCATACTTGTTATGCGGTCGCATAATGCACCGCAAAAACTCCCTTCGCAGAAACCCAAGAGAAATTATGCGGCCAATGTGCGGTCAACATAGTGATTATGCGATCGCATAGTCGATCGCAAAGCTGACCTCGAATTGGCCAAATTTTCTGCTTCACTCTACGACCATTATGCGGTACGTAGAGTGATTACGAGGCCGCATAATGGGCCGCAGAAACACATACATTTTAAAAACATTTTCCTTAAACCCAGAAACGTACTGTTCAATCCAAAAAGTACGAACATAAATCTAACTTCGGTACCACGAAGTCCCGAGTTTCTAGGCAAAATTTTACGGGGCCTTACAATATTATACACTCAGTCGGTTCGAGGGCGATCTAGCTCGAGGGACAAGTTGCATTTTATATTGGTTTGATTTATTTTACAGTCAATTTCTAACATTATTTCTTATATTTTTCATTTAGTGACAAGTGAAATTATGTATCCTTGAAATCACTTATAAATTTAATCTGTTATCCGATTTTAAGGGTAAATAATTTGACGCCCACCGTGGAACTAAGGATAATAGTGATTCCCTGGTACTAATTCTTATAACACACACCACTTTACGTTTGTTCTTGTAAGTGTTTTTGATTTCAAGATCAGCATGTTGAATTCTCAAGCAGTACCCACACACGCTGATAATGGCCTTGGTTCCTCAGGCCGAACTCGAGGGAGTACCGATTGCAGACCCCATCGATGTCAGTTCCCATGTTGCACTGAATGAAAATCTGGGCATCGACCCCGAAAATAGCGTCCACAGAGACGTTCGATCAGTCGGTCAGAATACACAGGGCTGCGAAGACGGCGGAGTCAGCCTTCGATTAATATTTGAAATGTTGCAGGCTCAACAAGTTTCCATAGCACAACTCCAAAATAAGAACCACGCACAGAGTATGGCCAAACCCGAGCCCTCACTGGAATTTGTTCAAAGGGACGAACCAGTACCGAAGAGGTCAAATGTGAATGAATCGGGGATTGACCCCGCTATTATGAAAATACTCGAGGAGCTCATAAGGGGAATTGAATCGGGGGAGAAGAAGCTTGAAGCATATGACAAAAAAGTAGAAACGTATAACTCCCGAGTTGATCAAATTCGGGGGCACCACCGATTCTGAAGGGTTTAGAATCAAAGAAGTTCGTACAAAAGCCTTTCCCCCCGAGCGCGTCTCCTAAGCCCATCCTAAAGAAATTTCGCATGCCAGAAATTCCCAAGTATAATGGAACTACCGACCCCAATGAGCATTTCACTTCTTACACATGTGCATTAAAGGGGGACGATTTAGAGGATGATGAGATTGAGTCCGTTTTGCTGAAAAAGTTCGGAGGAACTTTATCGAAAGGGCCGATGATATGGTACCACAATTTGCCGCCCAAATCCATTGATTCCTTCGCCATGCCAACGGATTCCTTTGTCAAAGCACATGCCGAAGCCATAAAAGTCGAGACTAGGAAGTCGTACCTCTTCAAAGTGAAGCATAAAGATAACGAGATGCTCAGAGAGTTCGTATCTCGATTCCATGTTGAACATATGGACCTACCCCCGGTCGCAGATGATTGGGCCATATAGGATTTTACTCAAGGACTAAACATACGAAGTTCGGTGGCCTCACAACAGTTAAAGTAGAATTTGATTGAATACCCAGCTGTAACCTGGGCCGATGTGCACAATCAGTACAAGTAAAAAATCAGGGTCGAGGACGATCAGTTGGGAACTCCTTCTGGGTCTGTTTATCCAAACAGGCTCATCGGTAGAATTTAAAGGGATATCGATAGAGAACCACGATCGAACAAAGATCGGTATCAACCATACGATGGAGATAGAAGAAACAACGGCCCTGGACGTAACCCCGTTCGAAGTGATCGAAGAAATTATCGAGGACAGAGCTCCCGAGGACTCATGAGTAAGAGTGCTTTTGATAGAAATGTCGAGCCCACAGAAGCACCACGACTATCAGAATATAACTTCTGTATCAGCTATTTTATCGGTCATCAGGTGGATTAAAGACAACAGGTGGCCCCGACCCCTACAAACTGATTTGGCCCAGAAAAATCCTAATCAAATGTGCAAGTATCATGGCACCCATGGACATAGAACAGAAGATTGTAGACAGTTGAGAGAGGAAGTAGCCCATTTGTTTAACGAGGCTCATCTTCGAGAATTCTTTAGCGACCGAGCTAAGAACCACTTCAGAGACAGGGATGCAAATAGAAAGAATGAACAAGAAGAACCATAACATGTAATTCACATGATCGTTGGTGGGGTCGACATTCAACAGGGACCCGTATTCAAGCGCACCAAGGTGTCGATCATGAGGGAAAAACAAACTTGGGATTATGTACCAGAACCTTGTCTTTCAATGAAGATGATGCAGAGGGGATCTCACAACCCCACGACGACGCACTGGTAATATATGTTCTTATGAATAAAATTCAAGTTAAATGTATTTTGATTGATCCAGGTAGTTCGGCCAACATCATTCGATCGAGGGTCATTGAGCAGCTAGGCCTACATGATCAAATTGTACCCGCAACCTGGGTTCTTAACGGCTTCAACATGGCGAATGAAACCACCAAAGGTGAAATTATCTTGCTAGTGAATGTGGTCGGTACCATCCAAGAAACAAAGTTCTACGTAGTCGAGGGTGACATGAGGTACAACGCCCTGCTCGGAAGGCCTTAGATCCATAACATGAAGGAAATACCCTTGACCCTTCACCAAGTTCTGAAGTTCCCGACATCGGAGGGAGTCAAAACGGTGTACGGAGAGAAACCTGCCACCAAGGAGATGTTTGCAATCGACGAAGTGATACTGGTATCGACACTCTCATCAACAAAGGGATCAGATTCGAAGGGAAAACATGAGGCCAAATAGCAACCACAGATACCAGCCTCGACCCAATTGGAGGAGCAGGGGACAAATGAGGACAATGGCTATTGGATCCCCCGATCTTTCATAATTCCCGATGACTCTGATGCCACCAAATCAACGGTCGACGAGCTGGAACAAGTCATACTGATCGAGTATCTGCCCGAACGAAAGGTATACCTGGGCACGAGATTAACTCCCGAGCTTACGAAAAAACTTATTCGATTCATTTTAGATAACATGGATTGCTTTTTTTTGGTCACATATCGATATGACAGGGATCCCACTATACATCACTACCCATCGATTAAGCCTGGACCCGAAGTTCCGTCCAGTAAAGCAAAAAAGAAGAACCCAATCCGAGGTTAAGCATGCATTCATCAAGGACGAGGTAACCAAACTTCTCAAAATAGGATCCATTCGGGAAGTAAAATATCCTGAATGGTTAGCAAACGTAGTGGTATTCCCTAAGAAGGGAAATAAACTTAGAATGTGCGTAGATTATAAAGACTTGAACAAAGCGTGCCCTAAGAATTCTTTTCCTTTGCCGAATATCGATCGTATGATCGATCCACGGTCGGCCACGAGATTATCATTTTTCTCGATGCCTACTCCGGGTACAACCAAATACAGATAAACCCGAAGGATCAGGAAAAGACTTTGTTTATCACTGAATATGGCACTTACTGTTATAATGTAATGTTGTTCGGACTAAAAAATGCTGGTGCAACTTATCAACGCCTAGTAAACTGAATGTTCGAATAACAAATAGGAAAATTAATGGAAGTTTATATTGATGACATGTTAGTTAAGTCCCTGCGAGCAGAGGACCATTTGAAATATTTGTAGGAGACTTTCGATATACTGAGAAAGTACAATATGAACTCAACCCAAAAAAGTGTGCGTTCGGGGTCGGCTCAGGCAAGTTCCTTGACTTCATGGTATCTAATCGGGGGGATTGAGATCAACCCCGATAAAATCAAAGCTATCGAGGATATCACGATCGTAGATAATGTCAAGGCCGTACAAAGGCTAACGGGGCGCATAGCCGCCCTAGGGCGATTCATTTCAAGGTCCTCGGATAGGAGTCATCGATTCTTCTCGTTGCTTAAGAAGAAGATTAGCTTTGCATGGACTCCGAAAAGCCAATAGAGGAACTAAAACGATATTTATCGATCCCGCCACTGCTTCACACCTCGAAAGCGAATGAGCAACTCTACTTGTACTTGGTAGTCTCTGAATTAGCGGTAAGTGGAGTCCTAGTCCTAGAAGAACAAAGTACGCAATTCCCTATTTATTATGTTAGTCGGACCTTAAGTGAGGCCGAAACCAGAAATCTACACTTAGAAAAATTAGCGCTTGCTTTAATAAGTGCCTCTAGGAAATTAAAACTCTATTTCTGATGTCACCCAATATGTGTTGTAACAACCTATCCTCTTCGCAATATTTTGCACAAACCTGAAATTTCGTGTCGATTGGAAAAATGGGCCATTGAGATCAGTGGGTATGATATCGAGTATCAACCCCGAAACACCATCAAGTCTCAAATCTTGGCAGACTTCGTGGCCGACTTCACGCCAGCCTTCATGCCCGAGGTTGAAAGAGAACTGTTAATAAAATCGTGTACATTTCAGGGGTATGGATCCTCTTCACAGATGGTGCTTTGAACGCAAAGGGATCCGGGTTGGGTATCGTTCTAAAACCACCCACGGGTAATATTATTAGACAATCTATCAGGACTTTGAAATTAACTAACAACGAGGCCGAGTATGAGGCCATGATTGCAGGTCTCGAGTTGGCTAAAAGCTTGGGAGCAGAGGTCATCGAGGCCAAATATGATTCTCTCCTCGTGGTAAACCAAGCCAATAGGACTTTCGAAGTTCTAGAAGACCGAATGCAAAGGTACTTGGATAAACTACAGGTAACTTTACATTGATTTAAAAAATGGACCCTACAACTCGGCCGAATCTCTTGCAAACTTAGGGTCATCAGTCTTTAATGACGAACTCAACTCGGGGACTGTCGTACAAGTCATGAGATCGGTGATCGAAGAAGGCCATGCCGAAATAAACTCCACAAGTCTGACCTAGGACTAGAGAAACAAGTACATAGAGTACTTAAAGAACGGGAAACTTCCATCAGATTCGAAGGAATCGTGAGCTCTGCGTACGAAGGCAGCATGGTTCACTGTGTCCGAAGATGGAACGCTGTTTAGAACGATGTTCGATGGACCATTGGCAATATGTTTGGGACCAGGAGATACCGAATACGTCCTATGGGAAATTCACGAGGGCACTTGTGGAAATTATTTCGGTGCCGAGTCATTGGTCCATAAAGTAATCAGAGAAGGGTACTACTGGATCGATATGGAGAGGGATACAAAGGAGTTCGTTTGAAAGTGTGACAAATGTCAAAGATATGCGCCAATGATTCACCAGCCGGGGGAGCAGTTCCACTCAGGCTTATTCCCATGGCCGCTCATAAAATGTGGAATGAATATCGTCGGCCCTCTTCCATCGACCCCGGGTAAAGCTCAGTTTATTTTATTTATGACTGATTATTTTTCTAAGTGGGTTGAAGCACATGATTTCGAGAAAGTCAGAGAAAAGGAAGTCATAGACTTCATTTGGGAACACATTATATGTCGATTCGGGATGCCTTCCGAGATCGTATGTGATAATGGAAATCAATTCATCGACAGCAAAGTGACTAAATTTCTCGAGGATCACAAGATCAAAAGAATTTTATCGACACCTTATCATCCCATCAGAAACGGACAAGCCGAATCGACCAACAAAATCATTATTTAAAATCTTAAGAAGAGATTGACCAACGCCAAAGGAAACTGGAGAGAGATACTACCCGAGGTTCTTTGGGCATACTGCACAACGACGAAGTCTAGTACAGGAGCGACGCCGTTCTCGTTGTCTATGGAGCCAAAGCTCTTATCTTGGTTGAAGTCGGAGAGCCCAACCTAAGGTTCCGATACGCAACAGAGGAATTGAATCACGAGGCCATGAATACGAGCCTGAAATTTATGGGTGAAAGATACAAATCCACCCTCGTCCAATTGGTTGCACAAAAATAGCGGATCGAAAGGTACTATAATCGAAGAGCCAATCTTCGACATTTTAACATCAGGGATTTGGTGCTAAGAAAAGTCACCCTCAACACCCGAAATTCGAATGAAGGAAAACTGGTTCTGAACTGGGAGGGACAATATCAGGTCCTCGAAATCATCGGAAAAGGATCCTACAAGCTCGGCACGATGAACACCGAACAATTACGAGAAATTGGAACGTATCTCTCCTTAAACGATATTACTGCAAAGGAACGACCCTTCCATTTCATTTATATTTTAAACTAACTCTAGCAGGTGTTCGATCAGGAACGACGATAGATTCTCCAACACGAAGTTTTTAGGTCTAAAAGCACGCATTGCACTCTTTTTTTCTTAGATCGATTTTGTCCCAAATGGGTTTTCCCGAGAGTTTTTTTAATGAGGCAACCATTGATCGTGCTAACTTAGAACAATCCAACAGTATCTGAGGCTTCTTTACAATCGACCTCGAATACTGGGGGGCATTAACCTCGAATGTCAACTTTGTTGCGAGGAAATTACTTCATGACGGTACGGTCTCGATAGGTAAATTTTGTAAGGGCCAAACTGTCAAATGAACCGTGCTCGTATAGGTTTCTCGAGACCTGACATCAAATATGTACGCATGTATGATCATTTATAAAGAGAAGTATTTTTCCTTGCCGATATCTCATGTCTTAGAAAAGTTTTCTACTTTGCAATTTCATACTTTCGATCTATTGTGTAAACATGCTTAAGGGCCGATCATAATTGGAGTTCGGATAACTTCCTCCACGCCTAGGGACTGCCGTCCAAAAAATAGACGAGATCGAATTACTAAAACTTCGAGATCATAAGACCTCATAGGAAACCCTCGATTTTTCTAGGTCACGGCCACCCCACTCGGGGACGGACAATTCGGGAAAGCTCGAAGTAAAACGGGAAAATAAGCCCAAGAGGCAAAACCCGAATTAAAAAGGCTACGACCGAATTAACACGGTTCAGAGACGTCCGAATTCCGTAATAAAATAGGCCTTCAAAATTTTTTCATTAACCGGTAAAAAAGGCTACCCTCGGTAAAATCATAAAAGGCTTTGATAATATCAAGCATTGACAAGTCTAATGAGTACAAAAGTTGTTCGAACTCTCGGACAATCCCTTATTTCATGCTAAGGCATTACAAATCTTACAAATAATGATAAAAAACTTTTCCAAGCCGAAAAGGGGGAGAAAGCCATAAACATCTCTTTTTACAAAGACCATATCGACCTAATACAAAAGCCTAAGGGCTATTTTTTGCTTTGAGTTTGAGAGACCGTCCTTGTTCAGACAAAATCCTAAGGGTTACCTCACATCGAGTTCGAGCAAGCATTCACTCGATCATAAAAGTTATGCTAGTTCGGTTTTGATCGAATTGCCTAACCCCCGGACCTTAGAATACAATTTCATAAGGCAGAAATGAAGCAAAATTTCATAAGGAAGCAAAATTTCACAAGACAAAAAGAAAGAATTTTTTTTATATATGTCAAAAAATTATTTACAAGGGCAGCATAGCCTGACCAAAATCCTTTACAGAAGGCCCGAAAGTGGCCCAAAGAAAAGGTGAGTACAAAAAAAAAAAATTAAGGCATAGGGAGCTTGATCTTCGTCAGAAACGACGTCCTCGTCCTCGAGATATTCTTCTTCTTTCTCATCGGAGTCATCCTCGGGAAAGGACACCCTCCGAGCGTCGTGTTCTTCTGCTGGGGCGTTATCAACCTCAACCGCGATATTGAAATCTTGGGCTTGAGCATCTTCTAAAGCCTCCCTTCGAGCTTGCCACTTCGCGTGGTCAATCATGCTCCTGGCTTTGGTCTCGATGGTCTCGACATCAGGTTTGAACTGGGCCACCTTTTCATCGGCCTGGATGCCGGCTTTAACCACCTCGGATTCGGCCTCCACGAGTTTGTTGTTGGACGAATCCATATGAGACTGGAGTTCCTTGATCTTCTCGGTTTGCAGCGAGTTCTTCTCGTTTTCAGCTCTCAACTAAGTCTCAACCGACTCTAACTGGGCCTGAACCTCATCCTTCATAGTGGCCAAAACGTCCATGCTCCTTTTAAAGACATCAGCCTCGGCCCGAACATCATCCACTTGTTTTCTGAGCTGGTCGATTTGCTCGAGCCTCTGTCGAATCTGCAAAATTGGATCGTTAGTTGTTATCTCTGACTTAACATCACTATCATGGAGCATTCGAAATACCTGTTCGTCCATGTCGGTATGCTCCTCCCGAGCTGCAACCAGGTTGGCCTAGAGTCTTTCACTGAGGAGATAGTAAGTATCGTTCTTCTCGCTAAGGCTCCGAACTTCGGCCTTATGCTCCTCTCGGACCCTGATAAAGGCTTCATGGGGAAACACTGAAGCCTACACAAGGACAGTAAGAACTGTTAAAAAAATCTACAAATACAAAAAGAATGCAAAGTAGAGTCCGAAGGTTACTCAGTAGATTTTTAACGAAGTAATAAAAGGCTTCTTTTTTTTTTTTTTACTTTAAATGAATTCAAAAATCATAATTTTCTAATAAATATTAAATTATTTTAATTAAATGAAAAAGTAATTGTAAATATTAAAGTATTTATATTTAAATACTTAAATCAAATAATGAAAAGTAATGAAAGATGAAAAAGAAATAAGAAAACAAAATAATGTTGCTAGAGAGAATCGAACCTTGGGCCTCAGGGACAAAACCAACTTATTACCTCGCCTTTAATCATTGCAGTCTACTCATTTTTGATACATTTAATTCTACTTATCTGCTTTTCCTGCGCCATGTGTATAAAAAGATTTATACATATAATGCCCTTTTAAAAGACGCTATACCTTAACGTTCAAAACGAACGTTAAGGTATAACGCCCTTTAAAAGGGCGCTATATATATTTTGGTCAATAAGTTTTTTTTCCACGCATTTCGGTCGTTTGTGTAAAAAAAGACCACATTTTTGTTCTAGACTCCCCCATTCCCGGTGGATGCTGCACGTTAGCGAGCCACATTAGCAATTTTATTTCACATGTTTTCAATAATTAAACACCAAAAAATAATTAATTTAGACCTAAACAAAAATAATTTCCGCAGACAAATATATTTTCGTGGAAAACATTCAATGTCTTTCATTAAATAATTTTACATAATTAAACACTACTCCCTCCGGTCCAAAATAAGTGTTTTTTGTCGTTTCCAGACATATTAAGAAATTCACCTTTTAACATTAATAAACAATGAAATTGATTATATTAATCTTTACTACCTATTCACATAGCACTCCTAACACATACTCCAACCCTATTTACTCCAAGGGCAATGTAGAAAAAAAATAATTAATTCATTCTTAAAATTTGGAAAAATTACTTATTTTGAATCACAAAAAATAAGTCAAAAAATTACTTAGTATGGACCGGAGGGAGTAAAGAATAACCTCGGAATGTCCGTCGTATCAACTTCTTTGTCATTCTACTCCTAATAAAGCTGTTTTGCCGCTAAATGTCTAATTAATTATTGAGGTAATGTAAAAACTAGATAAACCATATAAGCTAAAAAACCAATTGATATATATATATATATATATATATATATATATATATCAATTGGTTTTTTAGCTTATATGGTTTATCTAGTTTTTACATTACCTCAATAATTAATTAGACATTTAGCGGCAAAACAGCTTTATTAGGAGTAGAATGACAAAGAAGTTGATACGACGGACATTCCGAGGTTATTCTTTACTCCCTCCGGTCCATACTAAGTAATTTTTTGACTTATTTTTTGTGATTCAAAATAAGTAATTTTTCCAAATTTTAAGAATGAATTAATTATTTTTTTTCTACATTGCCCTTGGAGTAAATAGGGTTGGAGTATGTGTTAGGAGTGCTATGTGAATAGGTAGTAAAGATTAATATAATCAATTTCATTGTTTATTAATGTTAAAAGGTGAATTTCTTAATATGTCTGGAAACGACAAAAAACACTTATTTTGGACCGGAGGGAGTAGTGTTTAATTATGTAAAATTATTTAATGAAAGACATTGAATGTTTTCCACGAAAATATATTTGTCTGCGGAAATTATTTTTGTTTAGGTCTAAATTAATTATTTTTTGGTGTTTAATTATTGAAAACATGTGAAATAAAATTGCTAATGTGGCTCGCTAACGTGCAGCATCCACCGGGAATGGGGGAGTCTAGAACAAAAATGTGGTCTTTTTTTACACAAACGACCGAAATGCGTGGAAAAAAAACTTATTGACCAAAATATATATAGCGCCCTTTTAAAGGGCGTTATACCTTAACGTTCGTTTTGAACGTTAAGGTATAGCGTCTTTTAAAAGGGCATTATATGTATAAATCTTTTTATACACATGGCGCAGGAAAAGCAGATAAGTAGAATTAAATGTATCAAAAATGAGTAGACTGCAATGATTAAAGGCGAGGTAATAAGTTGGTTTTGTCCCTGAGGCCCAAGGTTCGATTCTCTCTAGCAACATTATTTTGTTTTCTTATTTCTTTTTCATCTTTCATTACTTTTCATTATTTGATTTAAGTATTTAAATATAAATACTTTAATATTTACAATTACTTTTTCATTTAATTAAANTTTTCTCATTAGTTATTTGTAACTAGCGTTTGGACATAATTTAGTTACAACTTGAAAAAAAGAGTTTTTGAAATTATGTTGAAAAATAATTTTTAGAAATTAAAATTTTATTTGGACGTGTAATTTAATTGTGAGTGGAATGTCAACTAAACCCATTTTGGGGAACTTAAAAAAAATTAATTTTTTTCAGAAAGTAATCATATTAAAAAAAAGAAGATTTGAATAGAAAAGCAGCCAATGGTGTTGCGAGACAAAATAAAGAAAAATAAGAGGGAACGTTAAAAGTGTTTTGACTTTGTAAGCCTGGGTGTGCATAGCTCATCCTGGATATAATAGGAAAATGGACAAAGAAAAGCAGTGAACATCGTAAGAAGTTAAATGTTGTTTCAAAGCAGGAATATCTGTTCAATCTACAGAAGCATATCAGTCGCTGATGCACTTTCCTCAAAATCCACTTCCCATTTCATTCAAGACTCCATTTTTCACTACACAGAAGAGGTTTTAGCATCAAAACTTGCTCCAATTCTACAATCCTGCACTTCTCTTACAGAAAATAATATTTGTTCTGTTCTTCGAAAAGGAAAGCAGATTCATGCCCAAGTCACTGTAAATGGAATCGACAACTTGGGTATTCTTGGTACAAGGATATTGGGGATGTATGTTTTGTGTAATAGGTTTACCGATGCCAAGAACTTGTTTTTTCAGCTGCAGTTGTGTTATGCTTCCCCTTGGAATTGGATGATTAGAGGCTATACAATAATGGGTCGTTTTAATCTTGCAATCTTGTTGTTCTTTAAAATGCTGGTTTTTGGTACTAATCCTGATAAATACACTTTTCCTTATGTGATTAAGGCTTGTACCAGTATAAATTCTGTGAAACTGGGTAAGTGGCTACATGGGATGGTGCAAAGTTTAGGTTTTGAGGATGATGTGTTTGTGGGCAGTGCTTTTATTAAGTTCTATGCTGAGAATGGTTGTTTGGGCGATGCTCGGCTTTTGTTCGATAAAATGTCTCACAGGGATAGTGTCTTGTGGAATGTGATGATTAATGGCTATGCTAAAGATGAGAAATCAGTGAATGGTGTGGTTGGGTTATTTAGGGAAATGAGGAAAAGTGAAACTAAGCCTAATTCAGTAACATATGCTTGTGTTCTTTCGGTTTGCGCCTCGGAAACAATGGTTAAATTTGGTTGTCAGCTTCATGGTCTTGTTGTTAGGTGTGGGTTGGAAATGGATTCTCCAGTAGCCAATACGTTGGTTGCGATGTATTCTAAATTCTGTTCCTTGTTTGACGCACGAAAGTTGTTTGATTTAGTGCCACAAGCAGACCGCGTGACTTGGAATGGGATGATTGGAGGGTACGTGCAGAATGGGTATATGGATGAGGCACTGGAATTATTTCATGAAATGGTAGCTTCCAGTATCAAACCAGACTCCATCACCTTTGCCAGTTTGCTCCCCTCAGTTTCAATGTCAGAAGATTTACACCAGGGGAAGGCAATTCATGGTTACATTATGAGACATGATGTATCTGTGGATGTTTTCTTAAAGAATGCGATAATTGATATGTACTTCAAATGTGGGAATGTTGAGGCAGCACGCAACATATTTAACTTCAGCCCTGCGGTGGATGTTGTCATATGCACTGCTATGATTGCAGGATTTGTTCTTAATGGCATGAGTTTTGATGCCCTAGAAGTTTTTCGATGGTTACTTATAAAGAGAATGAGGCCCAATCCTGTTACTCTAGCAAGTGCATTACCAGCTTGTGCTAATTTGGCTGCTCTGAGAATAGGTAAGGAACTGCATGGTGTCATTGCTAAGTGTGGTTTTCAAGGAATACTTTATGTCGGAAGTGCAGTGACCGACATGTATGCAAAGTGTGGAAGGTTAGATCTTGCTCAACAAGTGTTCAGAAGGATGTCTGATAGAGACGTTGTTTGCTGGAATTCGATGATCACGAGCTGTTGCCAGAACGCTGAACCGGAATTAGCCATTGACTTTTTCCACCAAATGGGTGCAGATGGAGCCAAATATGATTGTGTCAGCATATCCAGTATACTTTCTGCATGTGCAAATTTGCCAGCTCTCCATTATGGGAAAGAGATTCATGGCTTCATTATGAAAAGTGTATTTAGCTCTGATGTTTTTGTGGGAAGTGCATTAATAGATATGTATGCTAAATGTGGGAACTTAGAGATAGCTTGGCGTGTTTTTGACTTGATGGCGAACAAGAATGAAGTATCATGGAATAGTATTATTGCAGCTTATGGAAATCATGGCCGACTTAAGGACTGTCTGGATTTGTTTCATGGAATGCGAAAAGATGGATTCCAGCCTGACCATGTCACGTTTCTCGCGATCATATCAGCTTGTGGCCATTCTGGTCGAGTTGAAGAAGGCAAACATTACTTCAATTGCATGACTAAGGAATATGGGATTACGCCCCGAATGGAGCATTATGCCTGCATGGTTGACTTGTTTGGGAGAGCTGGTCTTGTGGATGAAGCATTTGGGGTGATAAAGAGCATGCCGATTGCTCCAGATGCAGGCATTTGGGGAACATTACTTGGGGCTTGTCGCTTACATGGCAATACTGAGCTTGCTGAAATGGCTTCTGAGCATCTGTTAGGCTTGGACCCGCAAAATTCTGGCTACTATATATTACAAGCGAATTTACATGCTAATGCTGGGAAATGGGATATGGTCTCTAAAATTCGTCATATGATGAAGGAAAGAGGAGTGCAGAAAATACCTGGTTACAGCTGGACTGAAGTTAACAATAGCACTCATATTTTTGGTGCTGCAGACACTAGTCACCCACAATCTGCTCAGATATATCTTTTATTAGATAATCTTCTAATGGAGCTGCAAAATGAGGGTTATGTTCCTCAAATTAATCTTCAACTACAACGTAATTATGCCCAGAAGTCTGTTAGTTCTGATTAAATCACTATTAACCACATTGAATAGAGCTTAGCTTGGGCACTGTATCCACACTTCAGGTCAGCATAGACATATCATATTTGTGTTGCGCCATTGATTAAATTTTATTCGGCCACATTTTAGAACAGAATTAGATTTAAACCGGGGGTGGTGTGT
>ML431220.1:42539-59633 GCA_005239525.1 Nicotiana knightiana
GGGGGGGGGGGGAATTCGTACTTCTTCTAACATGTATCATTTTAGCCCTTTGCTTTCTGGTTCTTTCATTTGCTTTGTTTCCACCAAATACAGAGATCTTTATGGATTCAAGCCGTGGAAATAGCCTCTTGCAAAAATGCAGGGTAAGACTGCGCACGATAGACTCTTGTGGTCCTGCACGATAGGGTAAAATATGTTATGCTAGGTAATTGCATAAGAGAGTGATACGTGAAGCCGAAAGCAGAGGATAGATAAAACCGAAGACAACTGTTCCATTTGTTACCGGAAAGAATGATGCATATAAAGATGCAATAAATGCCTGCCACCGGTAGCATTTAATGGAGAATATTTTACAGCATTTTGTACACTACTTGTTACAAAGAATTTGTCATTTATCCAAGGACCTTGTTCCCTAGGTGCGGCTATAAATAGTGAGCTCTGTTATCATTGTAAATGGGACGAATTTTTTGGCAAACTGACGCTATAATCTATTCAAAGCTTTATACAGTTTTACCCTCTTATTTTGATTTAATTACTGTTGTGCTCGGGAGCCTTGCTCCGGGAACTACTATTTTCAGCTATTTCATCTTCATCTCAAGGCTAAGTATTGCATATTTCTTCAATTCTTTTATTATTTCAGGATCGAATTAATTTACTTGTCTAGAAATCACGTATGAATTCAACTGTACCATTTTACGGGTAAATAGTTTGGCGCCCACCGTGGGGACAGTCGTGTAATTAAGTTGGTCCTTGCTTCTTTTACTAACATATTTGATTATTTGTTCTTAGCAAAAAATCACAGAAAATGACAAATAATGGTGTTAACAACACACAATCTTGAGGCCCAAGGAGACCAGCCTCAACACGAGGATTCAATAAGTGCCACACGCAATGAGGGAAACAATGTTACGCTGGTCCAGGGCAAGCGATACCTGCGCCATATTCGGGAGGCGACTCCCGATGATGCTGAAGAAGAGTTGTTGAAGCAGTAAGGGTCCTGTAGGAGCAACAAGAGGTCATTCTAGGCCATCTCACACAGCAGGATAAGGTTATGACAAAAATAAAGCAGGTGTTGTCGGGTGCTTCCAATAATGCAAATGGACGAGGTCTAGTTCCTCCCGACGCTCCCTCAAATCAAACAACCTAGAGGGTCGACAACAACACCCTGAGGGGAGAGTCGACTTTGATGGGACCAGGAGCGGTTTCGGTAAAAACAACGAGAGTGATCCCTTCAAAAGTGAGCTCATACAATTTATGAGGGAAGTGAACACCTGCATGGACCAGATCCCGGATGCACCACTAGTGCTGAAAGGGTCGGACTCAAAGAAGTATACTCAGTTGACGTATAAACCAAGCACGACACCAGAATTGATCCCAAAGCGGTTTAAAATGCTCGACGTGCCGAAATATGATAGGAATTCGGACCCTCAGAATCATATTACCACCTATATAACGGCAATGAAGGGGAAAAATTTACCTCCCCACGAGATTAAATCTGTTTTGCTGAAGAAATTCGGAGAGAATCTCACTAGGGGAGCCTTGACGTGGTGTTCGCTGTTACCCGAGCATTCCATAGATTCCTTTGAGATGCTTGCAGATTCTTTTATTAAGGTCCATGCCGGGGCCAGAAAGGTGCAAGCCCGAAAGGCTGACGTATTCAGAATTGCACAAGGAGAGTCTGAGTTGCTATAGGAATTCGTCACCTTGTTCCACAAGGAGAGGATGTTGCTCCCAGTTGTTCCGGATGAATGGGCTGCTGAAGCATTCACCAAGGATCTGAATCCGAGAAGTTCTGATGCTTCCCGAAAATTGAAGGAAAACTTGCTTGAGTTCCAAGCGACGACTTGAGCGGATGTTCACAACTGGTACGAGTCTAAGATAAGGATTGAAGATGATTAGATTAGCTTCCCAACGTTGGAAAAAGGACGGGAGAAGAATAAAGAAAAATCAAAAAACAATTTTGACACAAAAAGATGGTCTTTGAGGGGCCGATGTTTTCCCTACGAACGGGCCGAAGGACGCGGCAGAGGTTTTCGGTCGGCAAACAGGTTCATTATCGGCAGAAGAACTGATCGCGGTCGGAACAACAGCTCATTCCAAGGCTACCAGAATACAACTTCAACATTAGTGTGGTCGAGTTGGTACCGGCTATGAGGAACATTAAAGAAGCACGATTTTCGAAGTCGATGAGGTTCGATCCCAGCCAGAGGGATCCCAATATGTGGTGCGAATACCACAGGACGAATGGCCACCGGACTGGGGACTACCGACATCTATGTGAAGAGGTGGCGACACTACTGAAAAATGGCCATCTCAAGGAATTCTTAAGTGACCGTGCCAAAAACAATTACGGTCGCAACCGTGATAGCGCAGAGAAGTCAAAAACAGGAGAAGACCCCTCGTGCCAGACGATCAATATGTTCTCCGGGAGGAACGAGATTAACGGGGTTACTTTCTCGACAACAAAGAAGACGAAGGTATCAATAACCCATAGCAAGAGACTCCGGGAAGTCGCTGAAGACGACATCACTTTCACGGAAGAGGATGCAGACAGATGTTGCTACGGCGCAACGACGCATTGGTAAATTCTTTAAATGTACTAGATTTTAAAATCAAATGTGTTCTGGTGGATCCAGGTTTGGAAAATATCATACAATGGAGGGTATTAGAGCAAGCCAAACTTACCGGAAGCATCATTTCCGCCACAAAACTCCTCGCTGGATTCAACCTCGCAAGCGTGATAATCCAAGGAGAGATCTTACTGCCCACAAATGTCGAAGGGGTGATGAAGATGACCCTTTTCAAAGTTGTGGGCGGTGTGATATGGGTTATAACATTATTCTAGGAAGACCGTGGTTACACGAGATGAGAGTCGTACCATCAACATATCATCAGTTACTGAAACTCCCAACTTTCTAAGGGATTAAACAGATAAAAGGCGACCAACCAACATCAAGGGAAATGAATGCGATTTCAATCTTTAATAGCAAAGGGAAGGAACACGCGGCATAGCAATTACAGGAATCGGCGCCTGCTCCCGAATCAAGTGAAGTTAACCATGGGGAAGAAGCGTCAGAATCTTATCATGTGCCAAGATACTTCCAGGTACCAGAAGAGAAAGATGCAACAAATTCCACAACAAAAGAGCTCGAGCAAGTTACATTATAAGAAAAGTTCTTGGAGAGGAAATTTCACTTGGAGATAGGACTGCACCTTGAGCTCAAGTCTGGCTTTATTGAATTACTTAAGTATAATGCCGATTGTTTTGCATAGTCGCATGCGGATATGACATGTATCCCAATGGAAGTGGTCGTACACAAGCTAATCTTGGATCCTAACATCCCTCTAGTAAGCAAAAGAAACGCCCTATTGCGGAGTCCAGGAATAAATCATCAAAGAAGAGGTAAATCGCCTACTTGATATCGGTGCGGTCCGAGAGGTAACGTATCTTAGACTGGTTAGCTAATGTAGTAGTAGTTCCTAGGAAGAATAATAAATTTCGCATGTTCATAGATTATAAGGACTTGAATAAGGCGTGCCCAAAAGACTCGTTCCCACTGCCAAACATCGATCAAATGATTGATGCAACGGCCATGCACGAGTTACTGAGTTCCCTCGATGCTTGTTCCAGGTACAACCAAATTAAGATGAACCCGGAGGATCAGGAAAAGACTTCTTTCATAACAAATTTCGGCACATATTGCTATGATGTGATGCCCTTCGGGCTAAAGAATTCTGAAGCCACTTATCAACAGCTCGTAAACAAGATATTTGAAAAATAGATAGGGAAAACCAAGGAAGTTTATATAGACGATATGCTTGTTAAGCTTAACCCCGAGAAGTGCACGTTCGGGGTCAGCTCCGGAAAGTTCCTCGGATATTTGGTATCATAAAAGGGAATTGATATAAACCCCGATAAGATCAAATCCATCGAAGACATCCCGGGCCAGCTATCAAGCGTGAAAGAAGTTCAAAGGCTCACATGGAGATTGACCGCTTTGAGCAGGTTTATTTTCCGGTCATAAGAGAAATGCCACCATTTTTTGCGCTGATAAAAAATAAAAACAACTTTGAATGGACCTCGGAATGTCAGCAGGATTTGAGAGATTTGAAAACGTACTTGTCAAGCCCTCTGTTACTATTAAAACCAAAGGAGGGTGAAACACTATTAATCTACCTAGCAGTCTCGGAGGTAGCGGTAAGTGCCGTTATAGTTCGTGAGGATGAAGGTATGCAATCTCGCATTTATTATGTTAGTAGAATATTAACGGGAGCAGAAACTTGTTACCCGCATTTGGAAAAGCTGGCCTTAGCTCTCGTAGTTGCCGCTCGGAAGCTGAGGCCTTACTTCTAATGTTACCCGATAGCCGTGGTGACCACCTTTCCCCTGCGAAATATCCTTCACAAACCTGAACTCACAGTTAGATTGTCCAAATGGGTCGTCTAAATGAGTGAATTTGACATAGAGTATAAACTTAGGACTGTGATTAAGTCACAAGTTTTGGCCGACGTTGTGGCCGATTTCAGTCCGCGATTGCTGCTCTAGCAACCAATGAAGCAGCTATGGTGTCAGAATTGACATCAGGAGTTTGGACCTTATTTATGGATAGAGCTTCCAACGTAAAGGGGTCCGGGCTTGGCATAGTATTAACCACACATTCAGGAGAAACCCTAAGGCAGGCTGTAAGAACGGTCCCTTTACTAACAATGCAACATAGTATGAAGATTTCATTGCAGGACTTGAATTGGCCCGTGGACTAGATTCCGAGGTAATAGAAATCAAATGCGACTCCCAGCTAGTGGTAAATCAGGTCAATGGGATCTTCAAAACTAAAGAGGAGCGCATGCAACAATACGTAGTGTAGGTCTAGGCTCTGCCTGAACGATTTTGGGAGTGGTCGATTACTTATATCCCGAGGGAGGAAAATGCAGAAGCATGTGCATTAACTAACCTTGGTTCATCAAAGAATTGAAAGGATTGAATTTCGGGACAATAGTACAACTCATGCACTCGGTTCTAGAGACAGATAAATACTATGAAGTAAATACGACTAAATTGGTCTGGGACTTGAGGAATGAGATCATCGATAGACTCCAGGATTTTCGGGCGTTGCGCACCAAAGAAGCACGATATAGCTTCAAAGAAGGCCAACTACACATGAAATCTTTTCAAGGCTCGCTGGCCCGATGCTTGGGAGCATCCGAAACTAATTGTGTTATGGTAGAAGTCCATTGAGGGATATGCGGAAATTATTCGGGCGCAGATTCCTTAGTACTAAAACTGGTAAGGGCAGGATATTATTGGCCCCACAAGTTCCAGCGCTACGCACCACTAGTACATCAACCAACAGAACCATTGTATTCAATTCTATCAACCATGGCCGTTCATGAAGTGGGGAATATATATCGTCGGACCACTACCGTCGGCCCCTGGTAAGGTAAGATTTATTTTAATTTTAACTGACTATTTTTATAAGTGGATTGAAGCAGGTCCTTATAAGAAGATCGGCGAACGTGAAGTGGTGGATTTCTTGTGGGAAAACATAATTTGCAGATTTGGAATCCCAAAAGAGATAACTTGCGATAACGGGCCACAGTTTATGGGTGCAAAGATCACAAAGTTCCTCGAAGACATAGAAAATCAAAATAATCCTATCTTCGTCCTATCATCCGAGCAAAAATGGTCAGGCGGAATCAACGAACAAAGAGATTATACAAAATCTCAAGAAGAGGTTGGAAACGGCTAAAGGTAAATGGCCTGAGGAACTAACTGGAGAGCTATGGGCATACCGAACAACGGCCAAATCGAGCACAGGAGAAACTCATTTCTCCCTTGTGTACAAAGCAGAAGCCTTAATCTCGGTGGAAGTAGGAGAGCCTGCCTTGATATATTTCCAAGCAAGTGAAGAGACGAACAACGAAGCGATGTTAGTCAACTTGGAGCTACTTGATGAGCGCAGTGACTTGGCACATATAAGAATGGAAGCCCAAAAGTGAAGAATGGAAAGATATTATAATCGAAGAGCCAACCTCCGTTATTTCAAAGTGGGAGACTTGTATCTAAGGAAAGTAACTCAAAACACCCAGGAACTCAATGCAGGGAAGCTAGGTCCAACTTGGGAAAGCCCCTACCAAATTTCAACTCTCACCGGGAAAGGTACATACGAGTTGGATAATCGGGATGGAGAAAAGTTTCCTAACAACTGGAATGTCGCACACCTCAAGAGATATTACTGCTGACAAACATCACATTTACTGAAAGTGGGTGCTGCACTCGTTTTCCCTTCGTCCAGTTTTTGTCCCAATTAGATTTTTCTGGCAAGGTTTATAACAAGGAAGTAACGGAAAGCATACTACATATAAGGTTTCAAAAGCAACAATAAGACCTTTAATATCAAGGCACACAAGCGAAGAACCACTCTGAAGCGGTTAGATAATCTTTGGCTCGATAGCAAAATACCCAGCGGGAAATTTAGTTTGCTATGAAGCAAAGGTTACCCGACCGTTCACAAGTGCAAACCACTAGTGGATTGTTAGATATTCTTTGGCTCAATAGCATAAATTCCTAAGGGGAAGCGAAGTTTGTTATCAAACTGAAGAGTATCTAACAATTCATTAGTGGAAACGTCGAAGGTGCAAAACTTCCAATGTTCCAATTCACATTCTTCGCATTTGAAAACTGTGATATAAGGATACATAAAAAATAACTGCCACGTCGACTGGGATACGAAAATCCGAAGCATAGTTATGTCATCCGGATTGGGGATTGCGCAATCAGCCCCGTAGAAACAAGTTGTATAAACTAGCCACAAGAAATGGTAATTTATTTTTAGCATAACGAATTCTTCTGTACTTTTTGAAAATGGAAGGAATAAAGTAAAGTTCTTTTATTTCTATATTGTTTCTTGTCTGAACGATGAATTGTTTCATCATTTGAAAGTTAAACAAGTACTTCAAATTCTTGTGCCTTAATGAACATGAGACGTCCTCTTCAAGAGCAACGTAAACATAAGAGGGCCCTCTCTTATAAAAGCCCTCATGATAAAGGATTGATTTTGGAAGAACTTGTGCCTGAAATCCAAATGCTTTTGGGGGAAAAATATACCCAGGGTCTTACATAATAACCGCAAATAGTAAAACTTGCGCAAAACACTCGAGTAAAAAATAATGCAAAGATTAAAACTTGCATAAATGTTAAAACGAAAAAAGACTCATGCAATACTTGAGCAAAAGATGTCTTTATTCACAATATCCGTTGATGACTCAACATCTTGGACCTCATCAGTTTGGCCTTAAAGAGCTTCGCCTTTCGGTTCCTCTTCAGTTCCCGAAGTTTCTGAACTAGAACCACAAGAACCGGAAGCATCAGGCCCTGCCGACCCCTTTTAGCAGGTGACTCTAGCTCACGGGCTTTAGCGATTTCGGCATCAAAGTCGATACCCGCTTTAGCCTCTTCTAAGGTTTTTCTCCTCATGCTGTACATAACATAAGTTTTATCAACAATGACGGAAATCGTTTGGTGCTTGAGTTCTTCTTTAAGTTGGTTAACCTCGGCAGAAAGGTTTTCCCGGGCGGATCTAATGGACTTGAGGCTAACGTCGAGTTTGCGGACAGTAGAGCTAAAATATCTATTATGCTCAATGGTCTTCTTATACTTATCTTCCAATTGGGAATATGTCACCCCCGCAGCTGCAAGCTCTTCAGTTTTGGTGTTCAAGATTGCCTCTAAATTGGTTAATCTCTCAGCAGAGGCAGCATCGTAATCGGTGCAACAAGAATGGCCTTATGGACTTCACCCCGTTTGGCCTTAGCCTCATCAAATTGAACCCTCATCGGGCCAATATCTTGGCTAAGGGTTTCCACTTCTTGCTCGCTCTGCTGCAAACGAGTCTGCAACACAACGACCTCAGCAGCTTTGGCTTTCAATTCTAAGAGGCGAGCAACAGTTTGATCCCGCTCAGTCAAAAGTTGATCCCGTTCGGAGGTAAGTCCTTCTTTTTCGCGAATCAACCTCTGGAGGCCCTCGGAAGCAAGGAAATTAGCCTGCAAAACCAGAAAGGAAAATTCAGAATATTTCACTCAAATATAGGAGAAATGATGAAAGAATTGAAGAATGTACTGCTGCGACATTGTGCATGGCATTGTTCAACAAGCACTCTCCCGAGAGAGCCTGTACTTTTCCCAATCTTTTTTGAAGCCAACGGCTTCAGATAGTTAGAAACTTCCACTAGCCGGGATAGCAATTACATCTGATGGATACCGAGAGGGTAACGCTCATCGTCCTTTGCGGATCTTCTGAGAGGCAGCATAATTTTGCCCAAATTCCCATGAAATGGGGACTAGGGGAGAGGAACGTCATCTTCTCCGATAGATGCGACCGATAGAAATGATCTAGAAATTTTTGGTGGAAGAATTGGTGAAGACGGAGATGAAGCTGATGGTGTTGAAGGGTGAGAGGCAGTGATAAGTAGAGATTTTGACTGCTTATATGCTCTCTTTTACTTATGTTTTAGCTCAAAATTGCTTAAAGGTATTCCCGAAGAACTAGTGAAATGTGCTTTCTTGCAGGAATATTGGGAGACGAGCCAGAGAAATGAAAATCAACTCAAGAAGGAGTAAAATTGGACAAGGACCAAAACAAAGCAAAAAAAGAGCAAAGTGCGGACCGCACAATTCTGTGTGCAACCGCAGACCATGAAGAGCCATTGCCAAAATTCCTTCACAAAGTGTGGACTACATAATTATTGTGCGGCTGCAGAAGATAAGGTTAAGAGAGATTGTGTTTTGGGGCCTGAAGAAGTGCGGACCACACTATTATTGTGCAGCCGCAGAATGCTAAAGTGCGGCCGCACTCATAAATGTGTGGTCCGCAGAAATTGCCCATGTCCAGCTCAAGATCAAGAGTGCGGACGCACTCAGAAATGTGCGGTCCACACAATCAGAAGAAGTACGGCCGCACCGTAGAATTGTGCAGCTGCAGAAGGCCATCCTGTCAAGTCAGCTTCAAAGTGCGGACCGCACACAAAATTGTGCGGTCGCACAACCTCCGCAGGGGCAATTTTTTCTGATAATTTTAGCTAGGTATAAATAGTCTTTCTGTCAAATGTAGGTTAAGTTGGGAACATCTGAGAATAGATAGCTGTTTTTCTTTAATGTTTTGGGTAACTTTGTAATAGTTTGTCATTTTAACATTAGATTTTCTTCCCTTAATCATCTATTATGAATTTTATCTTAGTTTCTTCTTAAGTTTTTTTCATTTTCGCCTATGAGTAGCTAAACTCTTAGATAGGGTTGTGAACCAACCCTAGTATGGTACCTAATGGGTGATTGATTTAGGGCTTATTTATGATCAGGTATATGATATTTTAGCCTAGTTCTTACTTGAATTTAAGAATTGATGGTTGCGAACACTGATTCATGCCTAATTTACTTAGTCTCTACTTGAGAAAGAGACTATGTCTAGGAAAACTTGGCTAACAAGAAATTGGGGTGAACTCAAGAAATTGATAGCCCCAATTAAAGGGTTGAATCTAGAGATAGTAAGACTCGACTTGAGCATCTATCACTTGTTCCGTGAAATACCCATTTGGACTTGAGAAAGACAAATTGGAAAAAATCACTCAAACTACCGAGAGGTATAGAGTGAGTAATTGCGTGTGATTTCTATATTGTATCCCGACCAACCAAACATGCCCTAAAGCTCTCAATCCGTTAGGTGACCAACTAGGCGGAAGTCAAAACCCTAGATCTTTTATAACCTGAAAAACAACAATACCAAAAACATTGTCTCTTAACTTTACAATTACAAGCATTAGCATAAAAATTATAAGTAGAAAGAAACAACCGAATATGTGGAAGTGCAACTTGGGCATGTCATACACTTAGACTAGATATATACCTAATCCAACATAATCTCTCTGTGAAATTGACCTCGACTCGTATTGGGTATTTATAATTGCATGGACGGCCTCACAATCCCAATTAGTGGTGTGAGTTTGGGTGACATCAATTTTTGGCACCATCACCGGGGAGCTAAAAACGAATTTAGCTATATATTTGGTTTTGAGTGTGACTTTTCTTCTTTTCATTCCGAGTTACTAATTTTTTTTGTGAATTGATTATAGGTACAAAAGCGGCTCTCAACAATGATCCTCTCGAAAATTTTCCGTTGGGGGAGAAAGTGGATGATGTCCAAGGTGATGATGTGACGACCCGACCGGTTGTTTTGCGTTATCGGACCCCGTTCCCTTAAATGAAACTTCCCATAGCGGCTTATTGTGACTTATGACTTGCGGGGGCGGGTGGTCCGGGATTCAGAAATGTTTAGAGAAATATTGGAACACTTGGTTCCTTCAGGTTGGCCTTTAAGGCCAAGTTTGACTTCGGTCAACATTTTGAGTAAACGACCTCGGAATCGAGTTTCGACGGTTCCGGTAGATTTTTATAATGATTTCGGACTTGGGCGTATGTTCGGAATGGGTTTTGGATTACCTGGGAGCGTTTCGGCGCCCAATATCGAAATAAGAGTTTCCTTAAGTTTATATTGTGGTTTGGGATGTGTTTTTGTGTTATCGAGGTACGAACAGAATTTAGAGACTGGGAGTAGTTCCGTTATGTCATTCATGACCTGCTCGCAAAATTTGGGGTCATTCCGAGTAGTATAGGTCAGTTCGGCGCATTGTTAGCGAATTCAAGAAACTTAAAGTTCCTAAGTTTGATTCTAGGGGTTTTGAGGTGTGATTTTGTGTTTTAGCGTTGTTTTGGGTATTCCGAAGGCTCGAGGGAGTCCGTATTACGATTTGGAACTTGTTGGTATATTTGGACGGGGGCTCGGGTGGGCCCAGGTGCCTCTCGAGGTCCAAACGAGGCCAAAAACCAGCTGAAGTAGTTGCTGGGGAACCTAATCTGGTGTGACCGCAGGTGCGGTTGCCCAGTCGCAGGTGCGAGACCGGTCCTGCGATCCTTGCCTTACAGGTGCTGCTTCAGGTGAGGCTGCCCATTTCTCGCAGGTGCGGATAATATCCACAGGAGCGGAGCCGCAGGTGCGGGCTCCTCTCCGCAGGTGCGAGCCCAGGCCCCTTGCCCCTCTTCTGCAGGTGCGAGTCTTTTCTCGCAGGCGCGAGACCGCATGTGCGGTTCTTGAGCCACAGGTGCGGAACCACAGTAGGCAGTAAGTTCTTTAAAACACAGGATTATTTCATTTCACCCCATTTTCTTCCTCTATTAGAGACCTTGAAAGCTTGGAAAAGAGCTCCACGACCTAGCTACTAAAAAGGTAAGTGAATTCTACCCTAAAGTTAGTTAATGCATGAATTCCTAGTTGAATTAACTACCAAATTAGTGGAAAATTAAGGAATTGGGTAGTAACCTAGGGCTTTCAAGAATTTATAGAATTACCATTGGCTATGAAATCATACAAAAATCATGTATTAATAATCCTTAGGTTATGGGTGAGTGTTTCCTTCGAGAATTTTTGCAATCCGAGCATGCGGGCCTGGGGTTGGATTTTGGGATTTGTTCAAGAATGGTGAATTTGACTAAGTAGTAGGAAAATTCCATGCTTTGAGTATAAATCAATATATTTGTATAACATTTGGCTAGTTTCGAGTCCGTAGGTGTCAAGTTTGGAGTTTCGGACGCGTTCTTGACCCGGAGAGTAGGTTCGACACGAGTTGAGTCTCCTTTCTAACCTCATAAGAGGGAATTGTCCTCGTAGGTGTTTTAAATGCTATGTGTGATAATTGTGGGGGCTACGTACGTACAAAGTGACGAGAGTCCGTACGTAGCGACTATTATTATTATTATTATTATTATTATTGTGTCATGGTAGTCAGGTCCACATTATGCCTTGTGTTTTACTTGAAATGAACTATATGCTTAATAAATTAAATGTTACATGCGACTTATTTCCCTGAGATCATGGAATTTGAGAAAATTTGTAAGGAATTGTTTACTGAAAAGTAATTTAAAAAGGAATACTGTGTGTGCATGTGACCGCTTTGCAATTTACATTCCGCGAGCGAAGTGTGATTTCCCCCACTCTTATGGGAACGGGCCGTACGCCACGGCGGATTGGAAGATGCACTTGTGGTTCGGGCCGTTCGATATTCGGCAGTGCATAGAGATGATTACTTTATGGAAAAGATGCACTTATGGTTCAGGCCGTTCGATCCTCGGCATTGCATAGATGTGAGTACTTTATGGTAAGGTGCACTTATGGTTCGGGCCGTTCGACCCTCGGCAGTGCACGCACACAAATATCTTATGGCTCAGGCCGGTTGTCCTCATCCTGTATGCGCATGATTTATTTGTTACTAAATTCATGGACATTGATTTGACAGATGTTTGGGGGAAGGTGAAGCATTAATTGTTTATTTATTTCCAGTACTTCCTTGGATTTCAATGCCTTATATATATTTGCTACTTCACTGCCTTTACATGTCTACCATTTTCATCATATTCTGTTAAATTATATTGTTGGACCTTAGTGAGTGTCAAGTCGACCTCTCGTCACTACTTATTCGAGGTTAGGCGGGATACTCACTGTTTACATATATATTTATGTACTCATGCTACGCTTCTGTACTTAGTTGTGCAGGTTCTGAGGCTGGTGTACCTGGTTGTCAGAATGGAGCTTGATTCTGATTTTAGACGGACCTGACTTCACGGTGAGCAGCTTTCTCCTGGCGATCTCTGGCAGCACCATGGAGTTTCTTTTGCTTATTTTCCGTCTATTTCTTTTGGACAGTGGGATTGTATAATATATCTTTTGTATATTCTGTTAGTATGCCCGTAGAACTTGTGACACTAGTTCCTGGCACACACGTGATAATTATTATGGATTACAGGTCTGTATATATATTGGCTCATGCCTAATCATGACCGCTTTTGATTATACTGGCTAATTATCCTTGTCGATTTATGTCTTAAGTTTTAAAAACTGAGTATATGTTGAAATGTTTAATCTAATAAGAAGGAACCCTTAGTAAATTGAGTGTTGGCTTGCCTGACCCCGCTGTTGGGCGCCGTCACGACCTAAGTTAGGATTTTGGGTCGTGACAACATGGTATCAGAGCACTAGGTTCACGTAAGTCTCACGAGTCACGGGAAAACACAATAGAGTCTTGCGGATCGGTACGGAGACGTCTGTACTTATCTTCAGGAGGCTATAAGGTGTTAGGAAACCTCTCTTTGTTCTTATTCTATCGTGCAGTCGATGATTTACTAAACTCATTTTTCTATTCTCTCACAAATGGTGAGGACGCGTGCATCTGATGTTCCAGACGCGGGAAGGGCCGCTACCCCCGTTGTCTGAGGCCGCGGTAGAGACCGGGGGAGGGCATCGGCCTGAGGTAGGGGCGAGGGCGTCCCTGAGCTATTCCGATTCCACCACTAGAGGACCCTATCATAGAGGAGCAGGACGAGGTGCCTCTGGCAGATCCTGCTCCGGTAGACTTAATGACGGTGCTAGGCTTCCAAGCAGTCATGGGCCGTATGATGAGATTTATGGACACTGTCCCAGGCTAGTTTATTTCCAGCAGATCCTGCCACTTCTCAGGCGGGAGAGGGAGTCCAGACCCCTACTGCCCAGGCTGCAGGCCAGACATCAGCATTACATCCTACCTTGGGTACACTGCCCGTGGGTGGGGTCCAGCCTGTTGCAGCAGCACCTGAGCCGAGACCAGCTGCGGACGGCGATCTGCAAAAGTTATTGGATAGATGGACTCGATTGCACCCTCCAGTTTTCGGGGTTGAGCGAGGCGAGGATTCCCCAGATTTTGTGGATAGGTTTAGAGACAGACTGCACAACATGAGGATACTAGAGTCCCATGGAGTGGATTTCACTACCTTCCAGTTGGAGGGCAAAGCTCCTAGGTGGTGGCAGTACTATATTCTCAGCAGGCCAGCAGATTCTCCTCCTGTCACTTGGGAGCAGTTCACACAGATGTTTCTGGATAGATATATCCCACCCTATGAGAGGGAAGAGTTGCGGTATCAGTTTGAGCGGTTAGAGCAGGGACATATGTTAGTGACAGATTATGAGGCCAGATTTTCAGAGTTGTCTCGCCATGCACTCATGATACTACCTACTGATGCAGATAGGGTGAGGAGATTTGTGGCTGTGTTGCATCCAGGTATTAGGGCCACCATGGCCCGAGAGGTGGAGATGGGTACTCTTTATCAGCTCGTGGTAGAGATTGCTCGTAGAATTGGGGGGTATCTATCGAGGAGAAGGGAGCAGGGAGCAAAGGAAGCAGGACAAGAGGGCTAGATTCTCCGGAGATTTCAGAGGTGCCTCAGCTAGTGGCAAAGGTCAGCTTAGCAGTAGTCAGCCCAGCAGGCCTTCATATTCAGCACCTCCACCACCTCCCCGAGGTGTTCCAGCGAGGACTCATTTCAGCTCCATGCCAGAGCGTTCCTACCGTCCTTCATCCATTAAGAGTTCACCCAATGGTTATCCCAGTCATCCGAGATCCTCCGACCCCTACTTCAGTGCTATGCCATAGGGCCCACATTCCCCTCCGTCCATTCAGGGTTCTTCTTCGGGGCAACATACTATGGTACCTGGGGGTTGTTACGAGTGTGGAGATCCAGGTTATATGAGGAGGCATTGTCCTAGGTTTCGGGGCAAGGCCGTACAACAGGGTTATCAGCCGATGGGTCCGGCACCAGCAGTCCGGCCACCTAGAGGTGGAGGACAGGTCTGAAGGGGTCTTCCTAGAGGTGGAGGCCAGTCAGGGGGAGGTCAGACAGCTCCTGTTCACTCTGGTGGAGCTCAGTCTTCCGGTACTCCAGCTAGATTCTTTGCCATTCCGGCCAGATCAGATGCAGTGGCCTCAGACGCCGTGATCACAGGTATTATCTTAGTATGTGGTAGAGAGGCTTCAGTATTAATTGATCCAGGATCCACCTATTCATATGTTTCAGCATTATTTGCTCATTTTCTGGATGCTCCTTGCGAGTCCTAGGGTTCTCCTATATATGTGTCCACTCCTGTGGGCAATTCTGTAGTGGTAGACCAAATCTATCGGTCTTGTGTGATCACCTTCTGTGGGTTCGAGACCATAGCGGACCTTTTATTGCTCGACATGGTTGATTTTGAGGTTATTCTAGGCATGGATTGGCTATCTCCTTATCATGCCGTGCTAGATTTCCATGCTAAGACAGTTACTTTAGCCATGTCCGAGTCGCCTAGGTTGGAGTGGAGAGGTTCCTCAGTTAGTGCAGCCAGCCAGGTTGTTTCATTCCTGAAGGCTCGACATATGGTCGAGAAGTGTTGTCTGGCCTATCTTGCTTATGTGCGGGACACCACCGCCGAGTCTCCGATGATTGATTCAGTGCCATTAGTTCGAGAGTTTGCTGATGTATTTCCTTCAGACCTTCCAGGCATGCCTCCGGATCGTGATATTGATTTCTGCATTGATTTAGCTCCAGACACCCAGCCTATATCTATTCCTCCATACCGTATGGCTCTGAAAGAGTTGAAGGAGTTGAAGGAGCAGCTGGAGGAATTGTTGGCTAAGGGGTTTATCAGACTGAGTATATCACCGTGGGGTGCTCCAGTTCTATTCGTGAAGAAGAAAGATGGGTCCATGCGGATGTGTATTGATTACTGCCAGTTGAACAAGGTCACCATTAAGAACAAGTACCCTTTGCCGCGCATCGATGATTTGTTTGACCAGTTGCAGGGTGCTCGGATGTTTTCTAAGATTGATTTAAGATTGGGATATCATCAGTTGAGGATTCGGGTCTCAGATGTTCTGAAGACAGCTTTTCGCACGAGGTATGGCCATTATGAGTTCCTGGTAATGTCCTTTGGCTTGACTAATGCCCCAGCAACATTCATGGACTTGATGAATAGGGTGTTGAGGCCGTATATTGATTCCTTTGTTATTGTCTTTATTGATGACATTTTGATTTACTCACGTAGCCTGGGGGAGCACGAGCAGCATTTGAGAGTTGTGCTCCAGACCTTGCGGGAACAGAAACTATATGCTAAGTTCTCCAAGTGTGAGTTCTAGTTAGATTCCGTAGCATTCCTGGGGCATGTGGTATCTGGGGAGGGTATCAAGGTTGATCCTCAGAAGATCGAGGCAGTTCAGAGTTGGCCGCGTCCTACTTCAGCTACAGAGTTCAGGAGCTTTTTGGGCCTAGCAGGCTATTATCGCCGATTTGTGGAGGGGTTCTCTTCTATTGCAGCTCTATTGACTAGATTGACTCAGAAGAATGCCCCGTTTCGATGGTCTGATGAGTGTGAGGCGAGTTTTCAAAAGCTCAAGGCAACATTGACCTCAGATCACGCTCAACTATGTCTTGTAGAAGACTAAGCGGGCGTTGCAAATATAATCCTGGGGTATTATGCCCAGAGTCGATCCCTCAGGGAATTGACGTATCAAGCAGGCTGTTTAAATTAGTACTCAGCTGTCACCTGATGTTGTTTAAGTTACTAATACTAAATATTAAAAGTAAAGATTAACTATACTAAGGTATAAACAATTGTAATAAAATCTAAGGTTATAGTTTCCCCCGCTGGTGAACTTACTTCTCGGATACTTCGTATAGCTTGATTAATCGTCTCTATCAATCATGAACACTCTATCTACCATAAATCTCTCTCAAGTAATTATGATAATTTACTAGACGCACTCTCTCAAGTTACGCTAGCTAGATTGCATTACAGTTCACTTAGATTGCACCCGAAGTATCGTTATCTCTAATCCAACCTCTAAACCCTCGGTTATGACTTTCGTCTATACTCTGGGAGTGGTGTTGTTCAAACAATTACCTAAATATGCACTCTCTCTCAAGTAGATACATAATAAATAGGCACAGCTAATTGAGGGCCCTTCAATCAACTACAACAAGAACGTAGTTGAACAAATAGAGTTTAATCAACCAATCAAAACTATATTAATATCACAAGAAGTTTATTCCCCAACAGGTTCCACACGAAATTAGCTAAACAAATGCATAAGAATAAAATCTAAAACAACTAGCATAATTAAACTACAAAGCAAGGAAGAAAATATGTACAAATTGATGTTTTGCCTTCGATTCACTCTAAACTCGAATCTCTGTGTATCCCTGTGAATC
>ML431223.1:0-16875 GCA_005239525.1 Nicotiana knightiana
CGACAGCATAACCTGTTGACCTTTTCAGGCACCAACATAACCTGGTGATCTCTTTCTTGACAATGGCATAACCCGTTGATCCTTCCCTAGACACCGGCATAACCCGGTGATCCTCCTGACAACAGCATAACCTGTTGATCATCTTCCAGACACTGGCATAACCCAGTGAACTCTTTCTCAGGCGACATCATAACCTGTTGACCTTTCCAGACACCAGCATAACCTGTCGATCTTGTCCAACATAGGGTCTCCAACCCTTAGTTGATTTTACCTTTAGGCATAAGGTATCCACAATAAATCCGGGCGCATCCTTCCAGGCTTTTCATTGCTTTCAATAATAAGGTAGCATAGATTTTATTACAATAACTCACGGGATTTTCCTAGTGATACTGGGGCAGAAAATTTCGTTCGTTTTCTTTGATTTTGCGCAGGTCACAATAAATTCGAGACGACCAAAAGAAGAAGTTTCGATCCAAAATAACAGAACAAGAGAAGAAAGAGAAGATTGAATCCGAAAGTGCATGATACGGAGAATATATGAACTATTCAGGACGAGATTGAAGTCATCCGTTCGGTATATCCTGCCTTGGCCCGAAAAGCGAAGAGACGAAACCAACACCTGCGGCTAATAAACATTTAAGATCCAGGTCAGAGCTAGCAGAAAATCAAGACTCAAGAACAGGTCCTAGATAGGAATTTTGTAACTAGTAACTGATAAGATTTAGTTTAGTCTGTCGTTTTGTTTACTTTGGGTGTAACAAGGAGATCCGCAGCAGTAACAGCAGCAACCACAGTGAAACTACAGTTACTCGGTAGTCCCAGCTACCAAAACCTCCAGAACTACACTGACATGATTCCTTTATAGCCAAGGATATGTAGGCAACCTTTGAAGCAGGGTTCGGTCAAACTTTTCAAGATGCTTCACAATGGAACATATGAATAGGTGAAAGTCGTTCATTGTCGCTCATTTTATCTTTGCCCAAAAACTCTTCGTGTTTTCGAGCAAAGAGGGGCAGCTGTGAGCATGTAATTTTTAACCTACTATATGTTCCTTCAAAATTCAATAAATTAATTAATGGTTATAAACCTTGTTGAATTTCAATGTCTGTGTGTGAATTATCTACATTACATAAATCACAATTGGTCTTTTAAAATTCATAAATGATTTAAAGTCGCATGATTCGGTGCATGTCTTCAATCATTTTTATTACGGAAAATTATTCTCTAAATAATCACATTTTTTAACTAGAAATTTCAACCTTTAGTTTACTCAGTAATTAAAATTTAAACTAGAGTTAATCAATATGTTACTTGTGATCGATTGAAATAAATAACAACAAAAATGTTGATTATTTGACACAATGTTGATTTAATGATTAATTCATTCATTTTTCCTTAAAAAATTGTGAAATTTGTTCCTTAAATGATATGAGTATTAAATCAAATGTTATTACTCTTAATTAATTTATAATTAGACAAAAACTAAGTTAGAATTAATTACTATATTTGTTTAATAAGTGTTAGAGTTAAAATAGGTTTAAAATCGGACCTGGGCCAAATTACCCAGGCCAAAACTCCCTTCTCCCTAACACCAGACAACCCAGGCCAAAAACCCAACCTCTTACCCGGCCTGCCCCTACACTACCCAAACGACGCCGTTTAGCTTTCCTTTAACCTCAGTCGTTGGATAATTTTGATCCAACGGTCCGAAACTAACCCCTAATAAAGTATTTAACTGTTTCAAACACCCCTACCCCAGTTCCACTTCAAAGTCTTACACCCCCCCCTTTCCTCCATCCGTCTCTCTCTCTCTCCTCTCTCTAAAAAAACCCTAGCCGCCCCAAAATCCCACCGCCGTCCGGCCACCGGACCTCCTCCAATCACCCCCAAACTTTCACTCTATGGTCCTTTCCTCCCCCTTAACCCCATCCCACTATCAATTTCCCCAAATAACCACCTAGTTAAGAGTAATTTCGGATCTAGGAAACAGTCAAAACCCTAGAACATGCAGAAGATGATCCCAAGCGACTCCGTGACTCAAACTTACATGAGTCGATGGTTCTCGTCGAGAGCCATCGATTCATGTGAGTAAGGGTCACTTTTGGAGGTCGCCGTAGTCTGGCCAATCTCCGGCTAGTCGCCGTAGTTCGTCCAAACCCGTCAAACTGGTATCCTCCACTTCCTTTCTCTTGTTTCTTAATCGATAGCATGAATAGGCCGTAATTTACTCACTGCTTTCCTTTATTACATCACTATTTCTGATATTTGTTTTCCTTTACCTGTTCATGTTTTATTTTTTAGTTTAAAGTCCCAAATGCATTTAGCCTAGGTTTTATCACTATTTTTGTATGATTTATTGTTCAAGTTTAGTAATTTGTATAACCAAGATTAGCATTAGGTTTTTTTTTTGTTTAGTTTCCTTTCTCTGCTAATTCCCAGACATCTTTATGTTGGTAAATTCTGTCNGCTAATTCCCCCTAGGTTCAAGTGAAATTTAAACATGTTTAATACAAGAAAACTGACTAATTTTAACAACTTAATTAACTCTCATTAATCGACCAAGTTGAAATCAGTTAATAATGAGAAAATTAATGAACCAATTAGGCTAAAACTCAGTTCTAAAACAATGATTGGTCATGATTTAACCTAGACTTATCAAGACTAATTTAGTTAACAATAATTACCCATAATCACTTGTTTAATAGATTAACTTAGTCTAATAGTCTCTTAAAAAAAACTAATTAAGTCCTAAAACATGTCCAGGACAACTAGTTAGGATTAGCTAACTAAAACAAATTAGTTAACCTGATATTAATAATTGATCAAGTTTCTGATTTTAGGTCATTAAGTTGAATTAACCAAATTGAATCAGTTAACTTAGGTTAAGAAGTTAAGCTAATTGGCCTAAAGTGATTAATTAGGGCTAAAATATGGCCATAGCCGAAATATGTTGTCTTTTAGACTAATTAATTGCATNCTGTCGTGTGCTCAAAAATAACAAATGCTCGCCATCTTGATTTGTTTAAAATTAAATCTATAAATTTCCTAATTGATCTTAAAACCAAAATGCTCCTTCAAGTAGAAAACATATGGAATAATCAAATATCGCCTCAAATAGGCAGTATAAAACCGTCATGACCATAGTCTTGACTACGTAATCTACACTCGGGCGCGACAACTCATGTCCCCGTCTTCAACTTCAAATTATAATAAATCACATGTTGTAATTGCGGGTGCATTTCTTGTGGTGCATTTCATGTGGCACATTTACAATGTGTCCAAAAACAACAAGTGTACGTCATTGTGGCTTGTATTAAAATAATTCCATAAATATTAAAAGCGGCTAAAAAGTGAAAAAGGCTAAAATGCACAATAGGTTTAAAAATATGTAAATAATCAGATAATTTAGGCCAAATATTAATAGTTAAGCGACCGTGCTAGAACCACGGAACTCGGGAATGCCTAACACCTTCTCCCGGATTAACAGAATTCCTTACTCAGATTTCTGGTCGCAGACAAATTAAAACAGAGTCTAAATTTCCTCGGTTTGGGATTTTAAAATAAATGGTGTCCCAGAACACCGTAAAAAATCCGGTTGGCGACTATGAAAACTAAAATAAATTCCAAATCTGAATAATGTCACTTTAATTGGAAAAACTCCCTTACTTCCCTTCATCAATCCGGAGGGGTAGTGGAAAAAGGAGGTGTGACACCCATGATTCATCATAACTATTGCCAGTTATCGAGGAAATCATGGCCGCAAATTTAGCCGCCTAAACCATTACTTATACGCATCAACCTCCTTCATTCATACTCCATAACTCTCCAAACTCACTAAAACTCTCCTTATTCGATTTGTATCATGTTCTTCAACCTTTCTTTAAATCTATTCAAACAAGAAATCTTTTCCTTCGTCCATAACATATAATGACTTATTCTTCAAAGAATTCCAGCTCCTCAAAGAACAAGAACAAAGACGAGGGAACTGCTCCTCCAACAATGAGCACCATCATCCCAGAAGTCTTGTTACAACAAAAGAGTTCAAAGACAAATTCCCTTCAGTTAGACCTTGTACATGGGCCCTTAGCAGGTATCCTTCTTCTATCCTTCCTTCCAGTATTTCTCCTGTGAAGGAAGATTGCCGCGGCCAAGATTTGGACATTATTGCTCCTGATCTAACAGAGTGAGTGACCCTGCCCAAGGAGGGTTTTACATACTTTTACACGTACCCCTTTACTTTTGGAGCGTTTTCTTTGAGTGGAGAGCTTGACTCCGTTATTGTGGAGTTATGCTTTCGCTACCAGATTTATTTGGCACAAGTAAGCCCTTTTGTGTGGAGGACGATAGCTAGTCTTCTGTGTTTGTGCCAAGAGACGGCAGAGGAGCTATCCTTAGATCATGTGATGAATCTCTATTCCCCCAAAATCTTTCGCGGGGGAATGATAAAATTGAGCAAACACGGCCACCATGTTATATTATCTAGCACGGATGATGACAAAGACCGTGGGTGGATGGAACGGTTCATTGCAATTGTCACGAATGATATTATTCCGGTAATGGCTTCATCCTTTCTGGAATTATGGAACTTCACTCGTAATCTCCTTGTTTAATATTTTTTTCATATCCGTATTGATCCTCCTTCCTTCGATTGTTTCAGCAACTCGATGGGTTTCACCTAAGGTTAAAGGCTTGGATCAGCGGGTCCAGAAAATCTTGGACGTCATTATGCTAAAATACGTACTTGGAAAGAACTGGCCCTTAAATAGGGGTGGAAGGCAAAAAATCATGGTAACATGGACTCATCTCGTTTCTGCTTTTTACGTGACGAAATTGATTGGTCCTTTCTCCATATTTTTTGAATTCAGGTCTACTCCTGGACTCTGGTGTCATCCCTGAGCAGGATGTTTCAGTTGATTCTACTAATGCAACGAGGCTGCTTCAGGAGGCGCTTACTCGAATAGGTGTCTCCGGGTCTCCTTCGGGTACAAGTATTTATTCACGGAGTCCCCGTCCGGAGAACAAGCAACCAAAAAGAAAGCGTTCCTCTGCGGTGGGGAAAGGATAAGAGGGCAAAGAATGCCGCCCCCGAGTCATCTCCGGAAGTCGGGGTGACGATCCCTCCACCTGGGCTAGCCATAGACACCGTGATGATTGACGATGATGGAGAAGCTAGTGATGAGGGAGCTTCTCTACATAGAAGACGATTATCTTTATCATCTCAATAAAATGCTCAACCTGTTGAGTTAGTTACACTAACCGAGGATGATGCCTCGGCGCTTTGGGGGGAGTTTGAAATGGTAGAAAATGACAACTCTTGTTGCCTGATCCTTGTCGCTGCGTCCGGTACCGTGAGGCTGAGTACCAGGACCCTGCCGTCTTCGGTTGATGAGCAACCAACAACCAACATTGCATTTGTCGCAGATGTTTCTCACCCTTCAATGCCATCAACTTCATCACCTTCTTTACCAACTCTTCAACCAGCAACTGCTACATCATCTCCACCGGCTGCATCTGCCCCAGTCCCCAGTTCATGAGAATTTGGGGCAAAATTATGTTGCCCCCTCAGAAAGATCCGCAAGGGCGGAGGAACATTACTCTCTTGATCTCCACTGGATGCAATTTGCTATCCCGCTAGGTGGAACTTGCTAACTATCTGAAGCCTTTGGCTTCAGAAAAAGATTGGAAAAAGATACAGGCTTTCTCGAGAAAGTGCTTGTTGAACAATTCCATGTACAACGCCATAACGGTACATTCTTCACTTCTTTTGTCATTTCTTCTTTCTTTCACTGAAAATATCATGCGTTTGCCTTTCTTGTTTCTTAGGCCAACTTCCTTGCTTCCGAGGGCCTCTAGAGGTTGATTAGGGAGAAAGAAGAACTTACCTTCGCACGGGATCAACTTTTGGCCGAGCGGGAGAAAACTGCTGCTCGCCTCTCAGAATTGGAAGCCAAAGCTGCTGAGGCCGTTGTGTTGGAGGCTCAGTTGCAGCAAAGCGAGCAAGAACTAGAACCCCTTAGCCAATAGATTGGCCCGCTAAGGTTTCAATTTGATGAGGCCAAGGCCAAATGGGCTGAGGTCCATAGTGTCGTTCTCTCTGCAACCGATCACGATGCTACCTCCGCTGAAAGATTGACCAACTTAGAGGCAGCCTTGAACTCCAAAACTAAAGAGCTTGCTTCTACGGGGGTGAAACATTCCTAGCTGGAGGAGAAGTATAGGAATACTATTGAGCATAGTTGGCTCTTTAGCTCAACTGTATGCAGCCTTTATGTTAGCCCCATATCTGTTAGATCCGTCCGGGAAAACCTTTCTGCTGAGGTAACCCAACTCAAAGAAGAATTTAAGCGTCAAGCGGATTCCTTCTTTGTTGAGAAAACTTATGTTATTTACAACATAAGGAGGAAAATCTTGGAAGAGGCGAAATCGGGTAACATTGACTTTGATACCGAAATTGCTAAGGTTCGTGAGCTTGAGTTAGGTGCTAAAAGAGGTCTCTTTGCAGAGCCTGTTGCTTTCGTTTATTCCGGTTCTAGTTCTGAAACTTCGGGAACTAAGAGGAAACCAAAGCCGAATATGTTGAAGGCCAAACTTATGAGGGCCAAAATGTTGAGCCATCGGCAGATCTACCCACTTCCCTTGGAGGGTGTGGACAATTCTCTTCCTCTGGGTTCCGGAGATGCAACCGTTTAGCTTTTTTTTTCTTTTTCCAACTTTTGTATCTGTGCCGCTTTGGCACATTTATTGTAAAAAAGACATCTTTTTGCTCAATTATTGTTTGATTCTTTCTTTCATTTGAACATTTATGCAAGTTTTAATCTTTGAATTCTCTTTTTTCTTTTGTTTAAGTGTTTTGCGTAAATTTTATAGTTTGTGTATTATTATGTAAAGCCTTGGGTGTGTCTTTCCCTGAAAGCATTTGGATTTCGGGCAAAAATTCTTTCAAAATCAACCCTTTATCATGAGGGTTTTTATAAGAGAGGGCCCTCTAATGTTTACGGTAATATTGAAGAGGACGTCTCATGTTCATTATGGCACTAGTATTTGAAGTACTTGTTTAACTTTCAAATGATAAAATCAATTCATCGATTAGAAAAGAAAAAAGATGGAAAATAAAAGGACTTTACCGTATTCCTTACTTTTTCAAAAAGTACATAAGCATTCGTTATGCTAAAAAGAAATTGCCATTTCTTGTGGCTAATTCACACAACTTGTTTCTACGGGGCTGGCTGTGCAGTCCCCGATCCCGATGATATAACTATGTCCCCGGTTTTCATGTTCCGGTCGACGTGGCAGTCATTTTTGTCGTATTCTCATATCATTCCCCACCCCCCCAACGAATGTTCAAATGCGAAGAATACGAATTGGATCACTAGAAATCTTGCACCTTCGAGGATCCCACTAATGAATTACTAGACAATCTTCAGCTCGGTAACAAACTTCGCTTCCCCTTAGGAGTTTATGCTATCGAGCAAAACACTACCTAACAATCCTCAAGTGGTTTGCACTTGTGAACGGTTGGGTAACCTTTGCTTGATAGCAAACTGACCTTCCCCATGGGAATTTTGCCATCGAACCTAAGATTATCTAGCCGCCCCAGAGGGGTTCTTTGCTTGTGTGCCTTGATATTAAAGTCTTATTGCTGCTGTGGAAACTTTTTCCATAATATGCTTTTCATTGCTGCCTCATTAAAAACCTTGCCAAAAAAATCTGATCGGGACAAAAACTAGACAAAGGGAAAAAGAGTTCAACACATACTTTTAGTATGGGCGATGTTTGTCAGCAATAATATATTTTGAGGTGTTCCACGTTCCAGTTGCCTATCAAATTTTCTCCATCTTGATTCTCTAACTCGTCGAATCTTTCCCGGTGATAGCTGAAATCTGGTAAGGGCCTTCCCAGGTTGGACCTAGCTTCCCTGATTTGAGTTCCTAGATGTTTTGAGTTACTTTCTTTAGAACCAAGTCTTCCACTTTAAAATGATGGAGGTTGGCTCTTCGATTTTAATATCTTTCCATTCTCTGCTTCTAGGCCGCCATTCTAATATGTGCCAAGTCTCTGCATTCATCGAGTATCTCCAAGTTGACCAACATCGTTTTGTTTTTCGTCTCTTCGCTTTCCTGGAAATATCTTAAGGTAGGATCTTCTACTTCCATCAGGATTAAGGTTTCTGCTCCGTACACAAAGGAAAAAGGATTTTCTCCCGTGCACGATTTGGCCGTCGTTCAGTATGCCCATTACACTCCGGGTAGTTCCTCATTCCATTTACCTTTAGCCGCTTCCAACCTTTTTTTGAGATTTTGTATAATCACTTTGTTCGTTGATTACGCTTGACCATTTGCGCTCGGATGATAGGGTGTAGATGTGATTCTATTTATATTCAAATTTTCAAGGAACTTTGTGATCTTCGCGCCAACAAATTGTGGCCCATTATCGCATGTTATCTCTCTTGGTATTCCAAACCTACAGATTATGTTCTCCCATAAGAAATCCACCAGTTCACGTTCGTCGATCTTCTAATAAGAATGTGCTTCAACCCACTTAGAAAAATAGTCAGTTAAAATTTAAAAAAAAAATTACCTTACCGGGGGCCGGTGGGAGCGGTCTGACAATGCTCATCCTCAGTTCATGAACGTCCATGGAGATAGAACTGAGTGTAATGGTTCTGCTGGTTGATGTACAAGTGGTTCGTAGCATTATCATTTATCGCATTTTTGCACAAAATCTTTGGCGTCTTGTTCCATTCGGGGTCAATAATATCCTGCCCCTACTAGTTTCAGCACTAAGTAATCTGCACCCTAATGGTTTGCACATATTCCTTCGTAGACTTCTCGTATAACGTGGTTAGCTTCGGACGCTACCAAGCATCGTGCCGGCGGGTCTTGGTAAGGTTTCATGTACATTTGGCCTCATTTGAAGCTATAATATGTGGCTTTGGCGCGTAGTGTCCGAGATGCCTTGGAGTCTTCGAGCAACTTCTCGTGTTTGATACAATCGATGATCTCATTCCTCAAGTCTTAGACCAAATTAGTCGTATTTACCTAATAGTATCTATCCACATCCAGGACCGAGTGTATGAATTGTACTACCATATAAAATTCGATCCCTTCATTTTTGTTGATGAACCAAGGTTAGCTAGTGCATCCGCTTCTGCATTTTCTTCCCTCAGGATATGTGTAATCGACCACTCCCGGAATCGATCCAGCAGATCTTGGACCTTCACTACGTATTGTTGCATGTGCTCCTCTTTGTTTTCAATGATCCCGTAGACCTGATATACCACCATCTTGGAACCACATTTGATTTCTATGACCTCCAAATCTAGTCTCTAGGCCAGTTCGAGTCCCACACTCAAAGCCTCATACTCTACGTTATTATTAGTTAATGGGGTGTTCTGATGGCTTGCCATAGGGTTTCTCCTGAAGGCGTGGTTGATACTATGCCAAGCTCGCACCACTTCACGTCAGAGGCTTCGTTAGTAAATAAGGTCCAAACTCCCGATGTCAATTTTGACACCATTATTGCCTCTTTGGTCGCTAGAGGCAGCAATCTCGGAGTGAAATTGGCCACAAAGTCGGCCAAAACTTGTGACTTAATCGTTGTCCTTGGTTTATATTCTATGTCAAGTTCACTCACTTCGACGACCCATTTAGCCGATCTACCCGAGAGTTCGGGTTTGTGAAGGATGTTCTCCAGGGGAAATGTGGTTACTATAGTTATCGGATGACATTGGAAGTAAGGCCTCATCTTCCGAGCAGAGACTACGAGAGCTAAGGCCAACTTCTCCAAATGCGGGTAGCGTGTTTCTGCTCCCGTTAAAATTTTTCTAACATAATAAATGGGATATTGCGTACCTTCATCCTCACAGACTAAAACTGCACTTACCGCTACTTTGGAGACTACGGGGTAAACCAACAGTATTCCACCTTTCTTCGGTTTTGAAAGTAACGGAGGGCTTGACAAGTATTTTTTGAACTCTCTCAAAGCCTGCTGGCATTCCGAGGTCCATTCAAAATTGTTTTTCTTTTTTAACAGCGCGAAACAGTGGCATTTCTCTGATGACCGAGAAATAAACTTGCTCAAAGCAGGCTATCTCCCTGTGAGCCTTTGAACTCCTTTCACACTTGACAATTGGTCTGGGATATCCTTGATGACTTTGATGTTATCGGGATTTACCACAATCCCGTTTTGCGATACCGAGAATCCTAAGAATTTGCCAAAGCTAACCCCCAATGCACACATCTCGGGGTTAAACTTCATGTTATGCTTCCTTAGAATGTCAAAAGTTTCTTGCATGCTTAAGATGATCATATGCGTTCAAAGACTTAAGGAGCATATCATCTATATAAACTTCCATAGTTTTTCCTATCTATTTTTCAAACAGCTTGTTTACGAGCCACTGGTAAGTGGATTTGGCGTTCTTCAGCCCGAAGGGCATCACATTTTAGCAATATGTGCCAAAATCCATTATGAATGAAGTTTTTCCTAACCCCTAGGTTCATCTTAATTTGGTTCTACCCGAAATAAGCATCGAGGAAACTCGTTAACTCGTGTCCGGCCGTCGCATCAATCATTTGATCGATGTTTGGCAGTAGAAATTAATCTTTTGGGCACGCCCTATTCAAGTCCTTATAATATAAACACATTCAAAAATTATTTTTTTTCTTAGGAACTACTTCTACATTAGCTAGCAAGTCTGGATACTTTACATCTCGGATCGAACCGATCTCAAGTAGGCGAGTTACCTCTTTTTTGACTAATTTATTCCTGACCTCCGCAATAGGGCGTTTCTTTTGTCTTACTGAGGGATGTCGGGATCTAATCTTAGCTTGTGTACGGCCACTTCTGTTGGGATACATGTCATGTGCGCATGCGACCACGTAAAACAATCCACATTATATTTAAGAAATTCAATAAAGCCAGACTTGAGCTCGGGGTGCAGTCTTATCCCCAAGTGGAACTTTCTTTATAAGAACTTTTCGAACAATGCAACTTGTTCGATCTCTTCCGCTGTACATTTTTTTGCATCTGTCTCGTCTAGTACTTGGAAATATCTCGGCACCTAATAGGATTCTGAATTCTTCCCCCGGCCAACTTCATTCGATTCAGGAGCGGGCGCCAGTTCCTGTAGTTGCTATGACGTGTGCTTCTTTCCTTTACTACTAGAGACCGGAATTGCATTCATCTCCCTCCTTCCCTTTACTACTAGATACCGAAATTGCATTCATCTCCCTTGCCGCCGATTGGTCGCCCCTTATCTATTTGATTCATTCGGGCATTGGGAATTTCAGCAACTGATGAAACATTGATGATACAACTCTCATCTCGTGCAACCACGGTCTTTCCAAAATAATATTATATCCCATATAATCATCCAATACTTCAAAAAAGAGCGGTCTTCATCACTAAGTATACTTCTTTGAGTCCGGCCCTTTCAGCACCGGTGGTGCACCCGTGATTTGGTCCATGCGAGCGTTCACTTCCCTCATAAATCGTAAGAGCTCGCTCTTGAAGGGATTGTACTCGTTGTTGGTACCGAATCAGCTTCCGTAGCCCTATCGGATCCAACCTCACCCTTTGTGGTGTTGTTTTCGTCCCTCTGCATTATTTGATTTATGGAAGCCCCAGGAGGAACTGGACCTCGTCTATTAGTGTTATTGGAAGACCCCGATAACGCTTGCTTCAACTCCTTCATAACCTTATTCTGCCGTGTGAGGTCGCCTAGAATGATCGCTTGTTGCTCTTGTAGGACCCTTACCACATTAGCAACATACTCCTCTTCAGTATCATCGGGAGTCGCCTCTCGAACATGTCGTGGATACCGCCTATCTTGGACCGGAGTGGCACCATTCCCCTCACTGTGGGTGTCACTAACTGAATCCCCATGATGAGGCTAGTTTCCTTGAGCCTCAAGATTGTGTGTGTTGTTAACATCATTATCTGCCATTTTTTATGAATTTTTACTAAGACAAATAATCAAAACACGTTAGTAAAAGAGGAAAGGATTAACTTAATTACACGGCCGTCTAGGCCCAATGGTGGGCACTAAACAGTTTACCCGTAAAACGGTATAGTTAAAATTATACGTGGTTTCTAGATAAGTGAATTAATTCGATCCCGAAATACTAATTGAAGAAACACGAAATAATTTGCCTTGAGTGAAGATAAAATCGCAGAAATAGTAATTCTAGGAGCAGAGCTTCCGGGCACTGCAGTAATGAAATCAAGGAATAAGAAGATAGAGTTGTATAAAGCTTTGAATCGATTGTAGCATAAGTTTGCCAGAAAAGTCGTCCCCTTTTCAATGATAACAAAGCTCATTATTTATAGTTGCACCTAGGAAACAAGGTCCTAGGATCATGTCCTTTAATATCAATTATGAGGGCCATTTAAAGGCGGATCTAGAATTTCTATAATATGGGTGCACCACTAAAGAAAGGAGAGAAAAATGTATTAAGTGGGATTTTATCCCTACTCCTCCATACAAATAATGTATCATCAAGCAAGTGCACAATTTAGCCTCTTTGGAGCATGGGTGCCTGCAGATAATATTAGACCAATTCTAAAAATTACATACGTAAAATACCTAATTTGACGGAGAGATCATGGGTTAACGTGCCCATTTACCTGCCTATAAATCCTCCCTTGAGACCATTGAAGAAGGTGTAATGGTGAGCATAAATGTCTAATTCTCTGTAACGGGCAATGCACTAAATACTGTGAAATATTCTCCAGTAAATGCTATCGGGTGGAGGGTATTGATTGCATCTTTACGAGTGTCATTCCCTCCGGTAACAAACGGGACAATTGCCTTCCGTTTTAACTATCCCCGACTTAGGCTCCATGTGTCACTCTCTTAAGCGGCCACTTAGCACAACATATTTTACCCTATACAGTATGTTAGTTTATTATAAATCAATCTAATAAAATTTAAAATTAAAATAATAAATGAGACATAAAAATAATTTCATATGAAATAATGAATTTAAGTATTTGTAATAATCAGTTTTAACTAGTGTAAATAGCTTTAAGGACATCTGAGTCAACTTAGCATAAAAAAAAATTATCAATATTTTTTTATCAAACACATCAGCTACTTATTATCAGTTTCAGCACTCTTATTAAAATACATTACTGCTTATTTATTAAATCAACTTTAGCACTAAAAAGTATTTTTCAAAACTTAATGCTTATCGGTTATTTAAATCTGCTAAGCCAAACAGACTCTATATGTTGAAGCATGAACTGTCATCACTAAATAGAAATGTAAAAATAGCACGGGCTAGCCAGTTTTCGGACTGGTCATTNTTAGTTTATTATAAATCAATCTAATAAAATTTAAAATTAAAACAATAAATGAGACATAAAAATAATTTCATATGAAATAATGAATTTAAGTTTTGTAATAATCAGTTTCTAACTAGTGTAAATAGCTTTAAGGACATCTTAGTCAACTTAGCATAAAAACAATTATCAATATTTTTTTATCAAACATATCAGTTACTTATTATCAGTTTCAACACTCTTATTAAAATATATTACTGCTTATTTATTAAATCAACGTTAGCACTAAAAAGTATTTTTCAAGACTTAATGCGTACCGGTTATTTAAATCTGCTAAGCCAAACAAACATTATATGTTGAAGCATGAACTATCATCACCAAATAGAAATGTAAAAATAGCACGGGCTAGCCAGTTTTCGGACTGGTCATTCAAAAATAGTCAGCGTTTGCAAGGTCATGCAAAAATAGCCAACGTTTGCAAAGTCATTGAAAAATAGTCATTATTTTGCTGCAATACAAAAAGTTCCAGCATAATATACTGGAGATTGGAGCACCTGTTTATGAAATTCCAGCATATTATGCTAGACTGGTATATTATACTGGAACTCCAGTATAATGTACTGGAGTGGGAGTGCCAAATCGGGTCGGATATGGTTCAGATCGAAAACAGGTAATTAAAAACGGATAAATCATCTGACCCGAACCATATTTAATACGAATAAAAAATTGGTTAACCTGCGGATAATATGGGTAACCATATTATCCATGACTTCTTGCATATGATCACTTTTGGGAGAATTCTTAGTCTCCCTAACTTGAGGATCCCCCAATTTGAGGCTTTACAAATGTAAAAGTTAGACTCGTTGGTTATCCATTTTCTAAATGGATAATATGGTTCTTATCAATACTTGACCCATTTTTAAAAAGTTCATTATTCAACCCATTTTTAGTGGATAATATGGGTGGTTAACTGTTTTCTTTTAACCATTTTGCCACCCCTATACTGGAGTTCCAATATATTATACTGGAATTCCAGTATCTTATGCTGGAATATTTTTCGGATTTTGAACAGTGTATTCGTTCAGATTTATCTTCACATGAAAGTGGCTAAATTTCGATTACTTTTGAAACTATGGCTACTTTTGAATGACCACTTATAGGTCTGGATATTTTTTAATATCTCTCAATAGAAATAAGTGAACTATATTCTTACGGGGAAGTATAGGTGGGGTACTTTTCCCAGTCAATTTCACACTCTTTTTTTAAGCTCATTATGTGACGGTTAGCGATTTTGAGCATCAAATGAATTAATTTTAATCGCAAATACAACTATATAACATTTATTTTTTAAAAATAAAATTTATATATTTGTAATCTATACAAATAATACTATAAGATACAATAATTACCCATTCAAAATTTTTTAAAAGGCATATTACCCGATCACAATCAAAGTAAAAATGGTTTGACTTTCGGAATTCAAACACTATCACATAAATTATGACAGATGAAGTATACAATTTTAAATTTCTTTTTACCTATTAATAGGGTATTAAAAAAAGGGGCAGAGGTACAGTAGAGTGTGTGGGTTCGGGTGAATCCAATAACTTTTTCTCGAACTCTGTATTTGTGTTGAAATATATATAGCACGCCAAACTCAACAGTTAAAGGGGTTTGGGTTCAGTGACAAAGGTCTGTGTTCCAGGGAAAATGCTTGAGTTCGATCCCCATGAAAGCAACGCGTTTTTCTGTTACTTTTTCTTTTAAAATTGTCGCTTCTTTTTCCTTAAAAAACATAACTAATTAAGAAATAAAAACTAGTTTTAGGTCATGGTCTTATGTTAAAATTTTGAACTCATACACTTTAAATTCTAGCTCTGTCTTTGGTTAAAAACGTTTTCGTTAGGAACATATTTGATTGTGATATGAATATTTATCATTATAGATTTAAACATTGTTGGGTGAATAAAGTGAAAAATTAAAATTTCATTGTTTGGATATTTAAAAGCTTGAAAACTCACAAATAGATATCATGATTTATTGAAATTGTTGATAAACAGAGATTGGAGTTGGCTTGGGATATCATCTAGAAGTTGGTAGTTATAATGTAAAGTTTTCGATAAATTTTTGAGGAATTTTCAGAAATGACTATTATTTAGTGGGTTTTAACTTGCTATAGCTATCATTTATTTAATTAATTTTTATAGCTATGTTTTTATTTGTTAGAGTGTGTTCGATGTATTCAAGCTACTGTATTCATGAATACAGTTGCAAAACTCGGCTAAAAACAAGCAAGTCCAGCTAAACATAGACTGTATTCATATGTATTCGCGAGCTGTATTCGTGAATACAATAACGAAAATCTGCGAAAAAAAAGGTCTTCAGCTGTTTAAAAATGGCAAGTGAATCAATTAACGCAATAGACTCCTAGTATAACTCAACAAACTCAATTATAACATGCAAAATTTGTATTTCCAGTTATAGAAAAGATTCTCAGCCGAAAAACACCCCAAAAACAGAGCAATCTTCAGAGATTCAATCCATCCTTTCATTTTTAGTGGTATCTTTGCTAAAATATTTTTTAGTGGTATCTTTACAAATAAATTTGTATATTAAAATTATATAATTATATTGAACACAGTTAAATACATATAATACATTGACTACATGAAGTATAGCAGGTCATCTATAGTGCAAAACATATGAATACATATTGCAGATACATTTGAATACATATATACATTTGAATACATAAATTATATTAATTAAAAAAATTATATGAATACATTCTACAATACATTGAATACATATTACTGAATATATACTGCTGGACAAAACAGTGAAACAAAATGAAGCTTTGAAATTATATAATTAACTTGAATACATTTAAATACATTGAAAAAAGTAGAAAAAATTAAAGACAGTAAATACAATGAAATACATGGAATACATCGAGATACATTGAATACAGTGAAAAAAAAGTATCTTTTCCCTTAACCCTTGAATCATCATCCATAAGTTTTCTTCTCTTTTCCGCATCAGAAAGTGTAGATTCTTTCGAAGATTTCTCAAATTGGGCTTGTTTCGATGTCGGGTAACCCTCTTGTGAGTTGTTGAATCAGCCATTGGAGATGAAATTTTGAGTTTTTTTGGTGAATGCATAACAATGATGATTATTTCTAAAAAATTGTAAAGGGAATCAGAAGAAGCAATGTACGTACCAGCGAAAATCTAACAACTTGAACACTTACCATAACTTTTTGGAGCGAAACAATTTGAAAATCTCACGAGACAATGGAGATGAATTAGTGGAGAAACGTTGTTGTATTCATGGAGAAGAGACTGACGTTGAGAGAGAGAGATTGCGGAGAGAGATCTTGATTTCTGAAGTTGTATACTATATGGTGGTCTTGTAAGAGAAAGAACAGAAAGCAGGAGAAAGAAAAATATTACCCAGCGTATCTAATGGCTAAAAAGTAGGAACTGACCATAAATACATGTTTCGTTATAAAACCTAAAAGGTAGCTTTAGAAATAATATTTTAAAAGGATAATTATTTATAATAAATAAGGTATAAAGTTTTGCTATGGGAGG
>MDKJ01029232.1:0-42808 GCA_005239525.1 Nicotiana knightiana
TCATCATGGTGCTACGAAGATGTATCGTGATTTGAAGCAGCATTACTGGTGGAGGCGGATGAATAGGGACACCGTGGAGTATGTGACTAGGTGTCTTAATTGCCAGCAGGTGAAGTATTAGCACCAGAGGCCAGGAGGACTACTTCAGTAGATGCCCATTCCTGAGTGGAAATGGGAGCTCATAGCTATGGACTCCGTGGTTGGGTTGCCTCGAACTTTGCGGAAGGTTGACGCGGTTTGGGTCATTGTTGATAGATTGACCAAAGCAGCGCATTTCATTTTAGTGGCTACTACTTATACTTCTGAGAGGTTAGCCCAGATTTACATGTCAGCCCAGATTTACATTCGGGAGATAGTCCGGTTGCACGGTGTGCCGGTGTCTATTAAATCAGATCGAGGTCCTCAGTTCACCTAGCACTTTTGGAGAGCATTGCATAGTGAGATGGGCACCCAGATAGATCTCAGCACAGCATTTCACCCTCAGACTGATGGCCAGTCAGAGCGTACAGTTCAGATATTGGAGGACATGCTCAGGGCATGCGTGATTGACTTCGGGGTTTAGTGGGACCAGTTCTTGCCTTTGGACGAGTTTTCTTACAATAATAGTTACCAGTCCAGCATCGAGATGGCCCCATTTGAGGCTTTGTATGATCGGTGATGTCGTTCCCCTATCGGGTGGTTTGAGCCTGGCGAGGCTAAGTTATATGGTACCGACCTGGTGAAGGATGCTTTGGAGAGGGTGAAGTTGATTCAGGAGAGGCTCCGCACAACACAATCCAAACAGAAGAGTTATGCGAATCAGAGGGCGCGTGATGTATCATTTATGGAGGGAGACAAGGTTCTGTTGAAGGTCTCGCCGATGAAGGGTATTATGAGGTTTGGGAAGAAGGGCAAGCTGAGCCCGAGGTTTATAGGTCCCTTAGAGGTGTTGGGGAGGTTGCTTATGAGCTAGCCTTACCTCCCAGTTTATCAAGAGTTCATCCGGTCTTTCATGTATCCATGCTCTGGAGGTACCACGCCGATATCTCTCGTGTGGTTGATTTCAGCACTATTCAGTTGGATGAGAGGTTGGGCTACGAGGAGGAGCCAGTTGCCATTATTTATAGACAGGGTTGCCAGTTGAGGTCAAAGAGAGTTTCTTTAGTGAAGGTCCAGTGGAAAGGCCAACCAGTCGAGAAAGCGACCTAGCATTCCGAAGAGGACATGCGGAGCAGATATCCGCACTTATTCAGCACTTCAGGTATGATTCTAGACTCGTTCGAGGACGAACGTTTGTTTAAGAGGTGGAGAACGTAACAACCCGATCGGTCGTTTTGCGTTATCGGACCCCTTTCCTCTAAATGAAACTTCCCATAGCGTCTTATTATGATTTATGACCTACGGGGACGGGTGGTTCGGGATTCGGAAGTGTTTAGAGCAGAATAGGAATGCTTAGTTCCTTAAGGTTGGCCTTTTTGGATAAATTTGACTTCGGTCAATATTTTGAGTAAACGACCTCGGAATCGAGTTTCGACGGTTCCAGTAGCTTCGTATGATGATTTTGGACTAGGGCGTATGTTCGGAATGGGTTTTGGATGAGCCGGGAGCATTTCGGCGCCCAATATAGAAATAAGAATTTCCTTAAGTTGAAATTTGGTTTGGAACTTGTTTTTGTGTTATCAAGGTCCTAATGGAATTCCGAGACCGGGAATAGTTCCGTTATGTCATTTATGACTTTCCTGCAAAATTTGGTATAATTCCGAGTAGTATAGGTCGGTTCGGCGCATTGTTATCGAATTCAAGAACTTGAAGTTCTTAAGTTATGATTCTAGGGGTTTTGGGATGTGATTTTGAGTTTAAGCGTTGCCTTGAGTGTTCCGAAAGCTCGAGCGAGTCCGTATTATGATTTGGGAGTTGTTGGTATATTTGGACGGGGGCTCGAGTGGGCCCAGGTGCCTCCCGGACACCAAACGAGGCCAAAAACCAGCTGAAATAGCTGTTGGTGCACCTGTTCTGGTGTGACCGCAGGTGCGGTTGCCCAGTTGCACGTGCGGCCTCACAGGTGCGACCCCCAGCAGGCAGCCCATTTTTTGCAGGTGCAGACAAAGTTCCGCAGGTGCGGGCCCAGGCTTCCTCGTCCACTTCTGCAGGTGCGAGCCTTTGCTCGCAGGTACGAGACCGCAGGTGCGGTCCTTGATCCGCAGGTGCGGTACCACTGTTAGGCAGTGTGTTTCTTTAAAATACGGGGTTCTTCATTGTTTTTTCATTCCTTCCTCCATTAAAACACTTTAAGAGCTTGGGAAAAGGGTTGAACGACCCAACCACTGAGAGGTAAGTAAATGCTACCCCAAAGTTAGTTTAATTCATGAATTCTTAGTTAAGTTAACCTTCTTAATTAGTAAAAATCAAGAATTGGGTAGTAACCTAGAGCTTTCGGGAATTTAGAGAATTACCCGTCAATTAGCTATGAAATCAAGTAAAAATCATATATTAACGATCCTTAGGTTATGGGTGAGTGGTTACTTCGTGAATTTTCGGAATCCGAGCGTGTGGGCCCGGGGTGAATTTTGGGATTTCTTCAAGAATGATGAATTTACTAAATAAGTAGGAGAATTTCCATACTTTGAGCACAAATTGATGTATTTGTATAAAATTTGTCTAGTTTCGAGTCCTCGGGTGTAGAGTTCGGAGTTTCTGGCGCGTTCTTGGTCCGGGGAGTAGATTCGACACGAGGTGAGTCTCCTTTCTAACCTCGCAAGAGGGAATTGTCCCTGTAGGTGTTTTAAATGCTATATATGATAATTGTGGGGGCTACGTACGTACAAAGTGACGAGAGTCAGTACGTAGCGGCTATTATTATTATGTCCGGGTAGTTAGGCCCACATCATGCCTTGTGTTTTACTTGATATGAACTATATGCTTAATAACTTAAATGTTACATACGGCTTATTTCCCTGAGATCATAGAATTTGAGAAAATTTGTAAGGAATTGTTTACTGAAAAGTAATCTAAAAAGGAATAGAGTGTGCATGTGACCGATTCGCAATTTACATTCCGCGAGCGGAGTGTGATTTCCCCCACTCTTATGGGAACGGGCCGTATGCCAAGGCGGATTGGAAGATGCACTTATGGTTCGAGCCGTTCGATCCTCAACAGTGCATAGAGAGGATTACTTTATGGTAAAGATGCACTTTTGGTTTGGGCCGTTCGATCCTCGGTAGTGCATATATGTGAGTACTTTATGGAAAGGTGCACTTATGGTTCGGGTCGTTCGTTCCTCGGCAGTGCACGGACATGACTATCTTATGACTCGGGCCGGTTGTCCTTACCCTGTGTGCGCATGATTTATTTTTTACTAAATTCATGGACATTGATTTGACAGATGTTTGGGGGAAGGTGAAGTAGTAATTGTTTATTTATTTTCAGTACTTCCTTGGGTTTCAGTGCCTTATATATATTTGCTGCTTCACTGCCTTTAAATGCCTACTGTTTTCATCACATCTGTTAAATTATATTGGCCGACCTTAGTGAGTGTCATGTCGACCTCTAATCACTACCTCTTTGAGGTTAGGCGGGATACTCACTGGGTACATATATATTTATGTACTCATGCTATGCTATAGTACTTAATTGTACAGGTTCTGAGGCTGGTGCATCTGGTTGCCAGACCAGAGCTTGATTCTGATTATAGACGGACCTGACTTCACGGTGAGCTTCTTTCTCCTGGCGATCTCCAGCAGCACCATGGGGTTTCTTTTGCTTATTTATTGTCTATTTCTTTCAGACAGTGGGACTGTATATTTTATCTTTTGTATATTTTGTTAGTATGCCCATAAGACTTGTGACACTAGTTCCTGGCACACACGTGATAGTTATTATGGATTACGGGTATGTATATATATTTGGCTCATGCCTCCTCGTGACTGCTTTTGATTAAAAACTGGCTAATTATCCTTGTCGATTTATGTTTTAGGTTTTAAAAATTGAGTATATGTTGAAATGTTTAATCAAATAAGAAAGAACCCTTAGTATTGAGTGTTGGCTTGCTTGACCCCGCCGTTGGGCGCCATCATGACCTAAGTTAGGATTTTGGTTCGTGACAGGTCTATTAGAAACAGTCTCTCTATCTCCACAAGGTATGGGTAAGTTCGTAAACCCTATCCTCCCCGGACCCACTATGTGGGATTATATTGGGTTTGTTGTTTTGTTGTTGTTTGTACATTATTTCAGTTTTTGTAAAAATACGTATAATCCTGAATATGTTATAATTCCATTACATATTCTAATATAATATAATTTTGTTGTTTTTTAGGTATAAGAACATTTCCCCTACTAGAGAAGAGATATCGAGGCTGAACATTGCCGCAATTTTTTTATGTTTATGCCAATGATGTTGCATCAGGGGAGGTGCCTGCCTTTCACACTGATTATTTTGTCTCTGCAACTTCACCTCAACTTCAAAATATGGAGTAGCACTCTAAACGATCTCATCCTTAGAAAATAGAGTAGCAACCAAAATCGAGTTGTGATCCTTTAGTGAGCATTGATAGTTTGAAGGCTGAAGTTGATCAGTTGACGGGTGCCATTGGAAAGGTAGTGCAACTTTAGCTTTTCTATAGTTTGTTAGGTATATTTTGTTTACACATACTTTGTTGGTTATTTTATACGATCAGAACGGGCCTACCCTTATAATAACTAATCAAGGTTGGTTCATCATAGGCCACAGTTCGGCCTCGTGTTATATCGAGCCTCGGTACAAAGTTAGATTACTGAACCCTTAATTCAGAGACCGACCAAGGATGAGATCAGCCAAGATCGAGACCAAGCAGAACGGGGATCAAGCAGGACAGATGAAAGTTTATCTAGTCAAGTAACGATAAGCCGAAATATCCGTGATTGAGCAAGGATCGCGGTGAAAATCTCAGTACGTATCAAGATGAGGTCGATTAATTAGCCAATCACGGGATTTCTTACTGTATTTAGAATTATACCATAAGTAGAACTCTACTACTATATAAAGGGGGTCTAATCATTTGTAAAGACATCGTATTCACGTAATACAAAGCAATATACTACTCTTTAAGCTCTCAATATTCTATTACTTTGTTTATGTCTCATTTAGCTCACTCATTTGGTTCGAGGGTAACTTATCTCGAGCGCCAAAGTTGCACATCTCATTTGGTTTTTTTTTATTTTTCTTTACAGTCAATTTCAATATCAATTTTACATATTTTCTCAGTTTGTGCCATGTGAAATCACTTGTTGTTAAAACCATATATAAATTCAATTGTTATCCGTTTTTAGGGTAAACATTTTGGTGCCCACCGTGGGGCTAAGGATAATAGTGATTTCCTGGTACTAAATTTCGTAACACACATTATTTTATACTTATTCTTGTGAGTATCTTTGATTCCAAGATCAGCATGTTGAACTCACAAGCAGTACCCACACACATAGACAATGGCCTTGTTTCCCATGGAGAGAACGATAACATGGCCGCCCCAGGGAACGAAGTGCCTCCAGTTGACCTCGATGGAGTCTTGGCCGTAGACCCAATCGGCGTCAGTTCCCATCTTGCCATTAATGCAAATCTGGCCATTGAACCCGAGAATAGCATCCGTAGACACGTTCGATCAACCGATAAGAGTGCATAGGGCGGAGAAGAAGGCGAGATCAGCCTTCGAGTAATATTCGAAATGTTGCAGGCTCAACAAGTTGCAATAGCACAACTCCAAAACCAGAACCACGCACTGATCAGGGTCAAACCCGAGCCATCGTAGGAAGTTGTTCATAGAGCCGAATCGGTGTCAAAAAGATCAAATGGTAATAAATTAGGGACCGACCGCGCTATCATGAAGATGCTCGAGGAGTTGACAAAGCGAGTTGGATCAGGGGAGAACAAGATTTAAGCAAATGTCAAGAAGGTGGAAACCTATAACTCCAGGGTTGACCAAATTCCGGGGGGCACCACCAATTTTGAAGGTTTTGGATTCAAAGAAGTTCGTGCAAAAGCCCTTCCACCGAGTGCGGCTCCTAAACCAATTCCTAAGAAGTTCCGCATGCCAGAAATTCCCAAGTACAATGAAACGAACGACCCCAACGAGCATGTCCCTTCTTACACATGTGCAATTAAGGGGAACGATCTGGAGGACGATGAGATCGAGTCCGTATTGTTGAATAAATTTGGGGAGACCCTATCAAAGGGAGAGATGATATGGTACCATAATTTTCCAACCAACTCCATTGATTCTTTTACCAAGGAAATGTTTGCAATAGATGAAGTGGTACCAATATTGGCACTCTCATCAACAAAAGGATCAGATTCAAAGTGAAAATAGGAGGCCAAATAGCAACCACAGACACTGGCCTCGACCCAACCAGAGGAGCAGGGGACTGACGAGGATGATGATTATAGGGTCCCTCGATCCTTCATAGTACCTGATGATTCCGATGCCACCAAGTCGACGGTCGAAGAGCTGGAACAAATCACACTGACCGAACATCAGCCCGAACAAAAGGTATACCTAGGCACGGGGCTAGCTCCCGAGCTCAGGGGAAAACTTATTCATCTCCTTAAAACTAATAGGAACTTCTTTTCTTGGTCCTATCTCAATATTACAAGGATCCCACCGGAAATCACCACTCATAAACTAAGCCTAGATCTGAAATTTCATCCGGTGATAAACGAAGACCCCAGTCCAAGGTCAAGCATGCCTTCGTCAAAGACTAGGTAACCAAACCTCTTAAAATAGGATCCATTCGGGAATTAAAATATCCTGAATGGTTAGCAAAAAAAGTAGTAGTCCCTAAGAAGGAAAACAAATTTAGAATGTGTGTAGATAACAAAGACCTGAATAAACCATGTCCCAAGGATTCTTTCCTTTGCCTAATATCGATCGCATGATCGATGCCACAGTCAGCCATGAGATTCACAATTTTCTCGATGCCTATCCCGGGTACAACCAAATACAGATGAACTCAGAAGATCAGGAAAAAACCTCGCTTATCACTAAGTACGGCATCTACTGCTATAATGTAATGCCATTCGGACTAAAAACGTTGGTGCAACTTATCAACACCTAGTAAATCGGATGTTCAAATAACATATAGGAAAACTAATGGAGGTTTATATTGATGGCATGTTAGTTAAGTCCCTGCGAGCAGAGGACCATTTGAAGCATTTGCAGGAAACTTTCAGTATACTGAAGAGATACAACATGAAGCTCAACCTAGAAAAATGCGCATTCGGGGTCGTCTCTGGCAAGTTTCTCAGCTTCATGGTATCCAATAAAGGAATCGAGATCAACCCCGATAAAATCAAAGCTATTGAGGACATCACGGTAGTAGACAACGTAAAGGTCGTACAGAGGTTAACGGGGTGCATAGCCGTCCTGGGGCGATTCATCTCGAGATCCTCATATAAGAGTCACTAATTCTTCTCATTACTGAAGAATAAGAAGAAGAAGAAGAACTTCACGTGGACTTCAGAATGCCAACAGGCCTTGGAAGAGCTAAAACAGTACTGATCAAGTCCGGCACTGCTTCACACGCCAAAAGCGGACGAGCATCTTTACTTGTATTTAGCAGTATCGGAGATATGGTAAGTGGAGTCTTGGTCCGAGAATAACAAGGTACGCAATTCCCTATCTATTATGTTATTTGGACCTTAGGTGAGGCCGAAACCAGGTATCCCCATCTAGAAAAATTGGCGCTCGTTTTCATAAGCGCCTCTACAAAACTAAAACCATACTTTCAATGTCATCCCATATGTGTTATAACAACTTATCCACTTCGAAATATTTTGCATAAACCCGAAATTTTGGGTCGGTTGGCCAAATGGGTCGTAGAAATCAGTGGGTACGACATTGAATATCGACCCCGAATAGCCATCAAGTCTCAAATCTTGGTAGACTTCGTGGCTGACTTCACGCCGACCCTTGTACCCGAGTTTGAAAGAGAACTTTAAGTAAATTCGGGTACATCCTTGGGTATCTGGACCCTCTTTACGGACGGTGCTTCGAATGCAAAGGGGTCCGGACTCGGCATCGTGCTGAAACCAACCACAGGTAACTTAGTTAGAGAATCTATCAAAACTATAAAATTGACTAACAATGAGGCCGAATATGAGGCCATGATTGCAGGTCTTGAATTAGCCAAAGGCTTGGGAGCGAAGGTGATCGAGGCCAAATGTGACTCCCTCCTCGTGGTGAATCATGTTAATAGAACCTTTGATGTTCGAGAATACCGAATGCAGAGATACTTGGATAAGTTACAAATAACTCTACACTGATTCAAGGAATGGACCTTGCAACATGTACCTCGAGATCAGAATAGTGAGGTTGATGCCCTCGAAAACGTAGGGTCATCGGTCGAAGGAAACGAATTCAATTCGGGGCTGTCGTACAACTCATGAGATCAGTGGTTGAAGAAGGTCATGCCGAGATAAACTCAACAAGTTTGACATGGGATTAGAGAAACAAATATGTAGAGTATTTAAAGAACGGGAAACTCCCATTAGATCCAAAAGAATCGAGAGCCCTGCGCACAAAGGCAGCACAATTCACCTTGTCCGGAGATGGAACATTGTTCAGAAGGATGTTTGATGGCTCATTAGTGATACGTCTGGGGCTAGGAGATACCGAGTAAGTTCTAAGGGAAGTCCACGAGGGCACTTGTGAAAATCATTCTGGTGTCGAATCATTGGTCCACAAAACGATCAGAGCCAGATACTACTGGATCGACATGGAGAAAGATGCAAAGGAGTTTTTTCAAAAATTCGACAAGTTCCAAAGGCATGCACCAATGATTCATCAACTCAGGGAACTGCTCCACTCGGTCTTGTCCCCATGGTCGTTCATGAAGTGGGGAATGGACATCATTGGCCCTCTTCCATCAGCCCCAGGTAATGCTCAGTTTATTTTATTTATGACTGATTATTTCTCTAAGAGGGTTGAAGCACAGGCTTTCAAGAACGTCAGGGAAAAGGAAGTCATAGACTTTATTTGGGACCACATCATATGTCAATTCGGGATGCCCTCCAAAATAGTGTGCGATAATGGAAAGCAGTTTATCGGCAACAAGGTGACCAAATTTCTCGAAGATCACAAGATCAAAAGAATCCTATCAACACCTTATCATCCCATCGGAACGGACAAGCCGAATCAACCAACAAAACCATCATCCAAAATCTTAAGAAGAGACTAACCGACACCAAAGGGAAATAGAAGGAAATCCTACCCGAGGTTCTTTGTGCATACCGCACAATGTCGAAGTCTAGTACTAGAGCTAGTCCATTCTCATTGGTTTATGGAACTGAATCTCTAATAACGGTCGAGGTCAGAGAACCTAGCATCAGGTTCCGACATGTAACAGAAGAGTCAAATAACGAGGCCATGAATACGAGCCTAGAATTAGTGGATGAAAGACGTGAAGCCGCCCTCGTCCGATTGGCCACCCAAAAACAACGGATCGAGAGATACTACAATCGAAGAGCCAATCTTCGATATTTTGGCATTGGGGAGTTGGTGCTAAGGAAAGTCACCCTCAACAACCAAAATCCGAAGATATGGCACCAGCATCCGCCTTGGTCGTATGAGGCTTCCTCGCCGGTTTTTTATTTTCCGAACCTAGGGGGCTCGGATCCCTCTTTACCTTTCTCTCCTTAGCTGACTTTGGAGTTGATGGCTGGGGAAGGATTTCTTTGTCACCGGAAGGGGGTCTCATTGCAACTTCCTTCCCGAGACTTGCAAAAGAAAGGGGGATGAGTTAGTTTGGGAAATAGCTAAAATAATACACAATCTGAGATAGAAATTTACCATGGTTGCGGGCCTCCCATCGATCCTTTGATAACTCCATCCAGGCACGTTTAGAGTAAGGCCTCTGAGACACCAGGACTTCGACCCATCACTTCAATTCCGGGACCGGGTCTGGCATCTGGGACACAGTTGCAACACCAAAATAGAAGTAAGAAAAGATAGAAGGAAATGAAACGGTAAAGCAAGCGTTCGAGGTAAAGGTACTTAGGATTCATGTTCCACTTCTCTAGGAACGGCATGTATTCGGGGGGATCAGGTCCGATGTCCTTATTCAGACGAATCTTCCCATCCAACCTCGATCACGAGATTCGTCGATACTAGAGAACGGGGCTCTCCTGGCCCGTCGGGAAAGCTTAGTCAGTCCCCCTCGATAGAGCTGGGGACTGTAAAGGCGCATGAGGTGATCGAGGGTGAAAGGACATCCCTCGATCTTGCTCGTGAAAAAAATGAAGGAGAACGACTATTCTCCAGAACGAGGGGTGGATTTGGCCTAGGGTGACATTGTATCTTTTGCAGAAGGCTACAATTATGGGGTCTAAGGGACTTAACATAAAAGGGTAAGTGTAGAAACTTAGATACCCATCCACATAGGTGGTGATCGATTCCTCAGGAGAAGGAACAACCACATCTTTGTTCACCCAGTTGTATTCCTCCTTGACCTTTTCGAGGATGTCCTCAGTGATGGTGCATATATACCTCGACATTGGCTCGCATCTGCCCTGCACTGATGGGGTCTTCTCTATTTTAGAATCGGTAATGGTTGGGCACCCCGTCAGAAAGAATTCCTCAAGGTAGGGCTCCGCCGCATCCTCATCACCGGTGGGACGCGATGAAGAAGTAGCTACTTTTTGCGGTACGGTTTTAGAAGTTTTAACCATTTATGAACAGCAAATAAGAGAGTAAGGATGTTGATTAGAGTTCAAAGGATTTTGGATGTGGAAATTATGAAGTAAGGGGATTCTTTGAAATAAAGAGTAGAAAAGGCTTTGGTTGTAAAAGTTTGAATGAGAGAGGGTTGAGTCTTTTATAGGTAGAAGGCGACGGTTCAGAACCAGTAGTGGCCGACCAACACCTGATATGCATTTAATGCCTTGGTAACTGGACTGACGGGACATTTCGTTGCTTACATCACGGTCGAGCTCGTCAGTGACGTCATCACTCATAAAGATGAAGTTCGGGAATTCATGTCATTTCACATCATCTTATTTTTGAGAAACGAGGGGACTATCTGTATACGGTCAGAACGGGCATGCCCTTCTTATGGCTAATCAAGGTTGGGTCATGATAGGCCACGAGATCAGCCAAGATCTAGACCAAGTAGAATGGAGATCAAGCAAGACCGATGGAGGTTTATCTAGTCAAGTAACGATAAGCCGAAATATCCATGATCGAGCAAGGATCATGGCGAAAATCTTGGCACGTATCAAGATGAGGCCGATTAATTAGCCAATCATGGGATTTCTTACTATATTTAGAATTATACCATAAATAGAACTCCCCTACTATATAAAGGGGGTATAATCATTTGTAATGACATAAGATTCAAGTAATACAAAGAAATATACTACTCTTTAAGCTCTCAATATTTTGTTACTTTGTTTATATCTCATTTAGCTCACTCATTTGGTTCGAGGGTAACTTACCTTGAGGGCCAAAGCTGTACATCTCATTTGGTTTGCTTTTATTTTTATTTACAGTCAATTTCAATATAGATTTAAATATTTTCTCAGTTTGTGCCAAGTGAAATCACATGTCCTTAAGACCACATATAAATTCAATTGTTATCCTTTTTAGGGTAAATAGTTATAAACAAGATTGTTGCTTTAATTTTTATTGTTGTTTCATTGTGTAGCTTACTGGTATATTTAAGGCACTCAACAATTATGTCGTTTATTCTTTTGAAAAAGTATTCGATTTACCCTGAAATACATATGATAAATACATAAGTATACAGTCTAAACTAATCCCAGAAATCCGGAGTCACAAGTACATGAGCGATTAGAATACTACAAATATGGTCTGAATGAAGTGCATTTGTTTGAAACAAGATAAACAATAAAAATAAGATAGAAGGGGACTTCAGGGACTGCGAACGACGTGCAGCTCTAACTCAGGTCTCCTGAGCAAATCGTATCCCAGAAAACACCTCTATACGTTATTGGGACCAACACCGGGATTTACAGAAGAAGTATAGTATGAGTACAACCTACCTCATGTACTCTATAAGTGTCGATACTAAACTCGATGAAGTAGTAATGAGGCTATGATAAGACACTCATAATAAACATATACGGATAATAAATAAAAGACAACAAAATATATAGAAAATTGATAAACTCAAAATAACAGGACCTCAGGGTTAACTAACAGAGGGCCCAGAATAACATCTTATAATCCTCACATCACAGTACAGAAATAGAATACCATAGTTACAACACATCATACTCCGTTACAGCACACAATTCGGTCCCAACACTTACGCAATATCTGTTGCGGCGGGCAACCTTATCCAAATATCATATCAATATATGTTGGGGCGTGTAACCCGTTCCAATTATCAATTCATTTCAATATTGTTTTCGACGGCAACCCGTTTCCAATATCAACTCATTAATATGAATAACTCAACACAACCAAATTCTATAATCTCAATACAAAAGGTACTAAAGCGTATAAAACACCAAGGAACTACTAGCACAACAGAGAACAACCGATATCTCATATTCACAAAACTCAACAAATCATTGACGCGAGAATAGTCAAAGGACTCACACAATTGGATGTAACATAATAAAGTGCAATAAATAAGGTAAAGAAAATAAAGGCAAGCAGGGACAAGAATCAATGAAGATATACAGTTAATACAGGTAGGAATGATATAACAAGTAAGCATATATTGATCGAGGAATGAATAAACCGAAACAGATAACTACTAAATGGTAGATAACAAGTAAAGCAGGAATAACAAGCAATGGTATATAGCAATCAAAGCATGTAATGAGATATAGCATGGAATAAATGATGACATAAAGGTAAATAGCCCAAACTGCATGATTTAACCTATGATAATGCATATACACTTATTACCTCGCATATACGCTGACCGCACACTTTGTTCATGTAGAAAATAGACCAAACAAGTCCCTCAAGTTAAAGATAAACACGACACTTACCTCTTTTTGGAATCAAGTCAACAATCAATCATAGCATTTCCTTTCGAACAAGCCTCCAAACTAATCGAATCTAGCCAATTATCGTTCAAACAATTCAAAATAAACTTTAGAAACCACCCACGAATGAAAAAGGTTCAATCTTCAGCTAAATTGAAAAAGTTAACAAGAGTAGATCTCGGGCCCGCTTGGTCAAAATTCGAGATTCACCAAACCCCGATTATCCATTCACCCAACCCCTGATATGTTATTTGTTTCGAAATGCGACCTTAATTTGAGGTCTAAATCTCAATTTTATATATTTCCTAAATTCTAACCCCTAATTTCTACAATGAAATTCATAGATTTACAACAACAACAAACTCAGTATGTTTCCAACAGGTGGGGTATGGGGAGGGTAGTCTGTACGCAAACCTTACCCCTACCTAATGCAGGTAGAGAGGTTGTTTCCAATAGACCCTCGGCTCAGGAAGGGTAAGAAGAAGAAGGGGAAAGCAATAAAGGAAGAGAGAAGGAAGAGAAAAGACAAAGAGAGAGATAAAGGATAAGTAGTACCAAATAATAGCAACAGAGAATACAATACCTGAGGCGAACAAGACCACATAACGTAATAAAAATCTAAGAATATGAAGGGACATTCGTGCTACTAAGACTATCGGTGAGCAACTAAAAACTATCCACTAACCTTCTACCTCCGAGACCCAAAAACAGTTAGCAAAACAGCAAATATTAACAAAGTTAAGAAGTTAAACAAGTGTTATAATAAGAGAAACATTGCAGTAGTTCATTTGCATCATAAAAAAGTTAAGAAGTTAAGCAAGTGCTATATATGAAATTCATAGATTTAATGTTAGAAATTCATGAAAAGTAGTTGAAATTGATTGAAACCAAAGACGCTTACCAATGAAGTTGGGAAGCAAAATCCTCTTCAAAAAATTGCTTCTAGAGTGTTTTAGGGTTGAAATAGTATAAAATGAGTTAAGCCCCGACTTTCTATCTTATACCCAGCTAAAAGTATCGAAATTTGAAAACTATTGTTCGCAATTGCAGTCAATGTTTGAGCTTCATAAGTATCGTAAATGAAAAAGTCCTTCGCATTTAGGAAGGTCCATCTCTCCGCAAATGCGAACTAAGCTCCGCTTTCGCGAAGCTGCCCCCAAGTTGTCAGAGTCGCAAATGCGAGACTCTTACCGCAAATGCAATTTCAGAACCTTCGCAAATGTGGCTCCTTCTCCGCAAATGCAAAGTTTCCCAATCCCAAGCATCATCGCAAATTCAATCTCTTAATTGCAAAAGTGCTGCTCACAAATGCGAGAGCTACAGGGTACACCAGCAACAGTCTTACATCAACAATTCCAATTTCAATCAAAGCTTGTCGCAACTCACTCCAGCCCCCTGGATCCAAACTAAACATGCACACAAGTGAAATAACATTATACAAACTCGCTCGCTAACTCAAATCATCAAAATAACATCAAACAACAAAATTCGATCATCAAAACTCAAGATTTCAACTTGAATACTTATTTTTAACATAATGCGCTGAAACGTGCTTGGGTCATCATACAAACTTACCGGAATCATCAAAACATCGATTCGAGGTCGTTTACCAAGAACGTTGACCATGGTCAACCCAAATCTCATTTTAAGTTAAAATCACTTTTTCTTCAAATTTTTATGTAAAAACTTTTCGAAAAGCGATATGGATCACGCATGCAAATCAAGAAACATCAAATGAAGCTATGAGATGTCTTAAAATACGAAATTAAGGCTAGTACTCAAAATGACCAATCGGGTCGTCAAAAAACTTTTTATTTAAAAATGCGCTGAAACGCTCTTGGGTCATCATATAAACTTACCGGAATGATAAAAAAATGTTGATCTGAGGTCGTTTACCAAGAACGTTGACTGTGGTCAACCCAAATCTCATTTTAAGTTAAAAATCACTTTTTCTCAAATTTTTATGTAAAAACTTTTCGAAAAGTGAGATGGATCACGCACGCAAATCAAGAAACATCAAATGTAGCTATGAGAAGCCTTGAAATACGAAATTAATGCTAGTACTCAAAATGACCAATCGGATCGTCAAAAAGCTTTTTAAAAAAATCTGAAACCAAAGAAGTCACCTAAGCCCTTGAGACCCCATCCAAACATTCAAACAAGCATTTAAACCTAATACAAACTCATTTGAAAGCTCAAAACATTAAATTCAAGAATCAATCATCAAAACTCAAAGATTCAAACGTTCATGAACTCAATTTTTTCAACTTTCAACTATAAGTACCGAAATGGCCCCGGTCACTCGAGACCCAAATAAAATATGTGTACAAGTCCAAAATCATCATATGAAGCTAACAAAACCATCAAATTACCAATTCGGGTTAGTTTACTAAAAAGTCAAACATTGGTCAACTGCAACAACTAAAAGCTTCCAAATGAGAATTCTTCTTTCAAAACTCCCCGGAACCTCTCGGAAATCAAAATTAACCTCACGCACAAGTCATAAAATATCAAGTAAACCACTCAAAGTCTTGAATTACAAAACAGAGCACTAGAACTCAAAACATCTGATCGGATCGTTACAAAATGTATTAGCAATAAGTGAATAAGAATATCTAAAGATAAACATGTATGTATTTAGGCAATTCCTGCATAACAATCTGTATATTATTAGTCATTACATAACTGTTTAACCAAAAATAGTTTTTGTGGTCAAAGCAAATAAAAGAGTAATTCGGTTTTCTAATTATCAATTTTACTTCACTTTTCCTAATACAGTTGGATAGCAAATAATGGAAATAGAGTATTGAGAGAGTAAGGAAAAATAAATCTTGTTGATAGTCGCAGCTTCCTTCCAAAAGGAGAGAATGAGATCCTCAAACAACAGAGAGTAAAAGAATAAGCAATTGACAGTATAATTTTGTGAATTTCTTGAAGATCGTACAAGATATGGTAAAGGGGTTTATATAAGGGTATAATGCGTAACTGTTTTGCCCTACTTAATTCTCTCTCCTTACTAATATTTATTAAACTGATTACCCGTTACATGGGTAATTTGTAACCATTATGGTAATAATAGTCGGTCGCGCATAATCAGGGATTATGCTAATTTCTTTCCATGTTCGTTGTTATTCCCTTCCTTCCTCGTGGTCTTTAATTATCCATTTCACACATCTCTTCTTTTCCACTTGTCGGGTACGATATCTTTGTAGAGGATCCCGTAGGTGTTCTACTCATGCCTTCTCAAATCTTTGCTCTTCTTTATCATTTTCACTCGTATGCTACATGTCAGCATATCATTAGTCTACGTGGTGAATCTACTTTTCCACCAATATAATAACAATTCCTATATTATTATTTATTGTATTATAATTTCTTACAGTGCATTCACAGCATAAAAAATCATTGCATTATAATCCTTTCATAGTTAGACCGATAATTAAACAACCCCATAATTGTTGGTTTACTTGCCGAATGTCTTTATATTTGTAGATAGACCATCATTTTTAATTGCCAAAGAAAGCACGAATCCAGCAAGTAGTAATATTTGACGTAACTACTGCCGTAAGTAGAGACAAAAGTTGGTTCATATCAATAGGAAAACAGTGTAATCACCAAAAAAATTACAGTGACAGAGAATTTACAATATTAGCTAACAAAAATATTTGTTTTAGGTTACCATATATGTGACCAGAGGCGTATCCGGGGTTTCATGGGGCACATGAACCCATGCTCCCCGTACTAAATCATGTATAGTAATATTATATTTTAAAAAAAATATTTAAATGCATGTGTGTGCACCCATGCTCAAAGTATTATATGATGTGATGATTATCCAGTATACCTCTCTAGGTGAGGCTGTGAGTTCAAATCTTATGTCTATCTTGTTTTTTCCTTTATTTTTGCGTATTAATTAAGTAGTTTTATCTTATATGATTAAACAAAATATGTATATTAAAACTAGTAGCGGTGTATAATGTAGCATAATCAATGGGTTCAACTGATCTTAATATTTTCAACATGGAAAATAGATACGGATGTAAGAAAATTACTATTTAAAAAAAATATATATAATTACAAAAGTGCAATGGGTGTGCAATCGTAAGAATTAAAGGTTGAACACGTAAAATTCATATTCTTGATCCACCTCTTCTTAATAGTGCATACATCCTGCCAAAATCCTGGATCCGCCTCTAAATGTGGTACCTACTAGTCACAAATATGTTCTATATTTAGTAGAGAATTATTATTATTATTATTAAGTTGGTTCATATCAATAGGAAAACAGTGTAATGATCAATGAAATAATTAAACAAATAGTAACATGAAGTAGAAGTTTATTTCCATTATTGTAATGTAGCTACTAGCGTACAAGTACTAGTGGTAGAAAAATGTACCAAACAAAATAGTACTAGTTGTAGAAAATAAAAAATAAAAAAAAGTAAATGGTAGTAATAGGCTTTTGGGTGAAACAAAAGGGTAGTCGTCGTGTGGCATGTTGTGCACTCCAAATATTCTTCCAACAAAAAAGATTTGCTACCTCACCCATACACGCACAACATCCTCTTTCTTTCTTGTATAATTTTCTCTTTTTCTACCCAAAAATACATTATATTTGTTCGACATTGCCATTTTCCATTTTTATATAAAAGAAAGAAGCTTTGGAAATAACCAAAGAGAGTAATGAAAACCTGTGAAAGGAAGAGGATGATTACCACATTCTCTGTTTTCATTCTCTTATATTAATTAATGCCTTCTCTTACATCTCTGGTTTGTATCCAAATGTTGCATTTCATCTCAATACATATTTATTTCAATAAAAGAATCTTTTTTGTTAATGAATCTCTCATCTATCTGAATTGTGAATTTACAGAAGACAGTTGATTATTGAGTATTGATTGAATGGTACAAAGATCTGATTGAATCCAACAGCTTCCACTAAAATAATCAGCAGTATTTGCAAACTGGGGTCTGCCTTATTGTCTTGATAAAAGGTTTATAGACTACTTTTCTTATCCACATCTGGATCTGTGTGCTTATTTTTAATTTTCTTTCCTAGATTTTGTTTTTATTGATGTAATTGTTTCATTATTTGAATGGTGATAGTAGAAATGATGGAGACAGATCTCGGTAAGCTATTTATAGGTGGGATATCTTGGGACACAGATGAGGAACGTCTTAAAGAATATTTCAGTTCGTATGGAGAGGTGGTGGAAGCTGTGATCATGAGAGATCGCAACACTGGTCGTGCTCGTGGTTTTGGCTTTGTTGTCTTTGCCAATCATGCAGTTGCTCATAGAGTCGTTCAAGAGAAGCACATCATCGATGGCAGAACGGTCAGTTTCCCGTTATATGTCTGATTATAATTCACCTCAATGCCTAGTTACTTGGCTTGTCGCTATTCAAAATTTACTACATATAACTGATGGTATTACCCGAAATGTTTCCGAAAAATTTCAGTTGAAGATTAATTCATGCTGGATTGTGCTAGTTAGAATCAAATGAATTATCATCTCTGTTTCTCCAAATTCTTCGTTGGCATCCAATTTTCAGGTTGAGGCAAAGAAGGCTGTTCCTAGGGATGACCAACAGACAATAAATAGAAACAACAGCAGCATTCAAGGATCTCCGGGTCCTGGACGAACAAAAAAGATATTCGTTGGAGGTTTAGCATCTACTGTTACTGAGAGCGACTTCAAGCAATACTTTGATCAGTTTGGTACAATTACAGATGTTGTAGTGATGTATGACCACAACACTCAGAGGCCAAGAGGCTTTGGATTTATAACTTATGATTCAGAGGATGCAGTGGATAGGGCATTGTATAAGACCTTTCATGACCTAAATGGTAAAATGATTGAGGTGAAGCGCGCCGTTCCGAAAGAGATGTCTCCGGGGCCCAACCGGAGCCCTTTCAATGGATACAACTACGGACTTGGTAGAGCAAATAGCTTGCTCAACAACTATGCTCAAGGGTATAGTCTAGGTTCGATTGGAGGATATGGTGTCAGGATGGATGGCAGGTTTAACCCAGTTGCCAGCGGACGTACAAGTTTGTCTCAGTTTTCTACTCCTGCTTATGGAATGGGTGTCAATTTGGACCCAGCTTTGAGCCCGACGTTTGCAGGAGTTTCCAACTTTAACAATAATAATCTTGGTTATGGGCGGGTTCTTAGCCCATATTTCAGCGGCAACTCAAGCAGATACGCTGCACCCATTGGATATAGCACAGGGAGCAGTAGAGGCGATTCTTTGCTTAGCTCCCCAACCAGGAATGTATGGGGAAACAGTGGTCTTAACCGTTCTCCAAGTCCTGGTATCTCCGGTTCCTTTTTGGGTTCTGGAACTGGTATTTATGGGATCTTTGGGAATAATGGTGCCAATTGGGGCTCTTCTGCTCCAGTTGGTAATTCTGCTGGTCAGAATGTTGGGTTCAGGAGCGGGGGAAACAGTTACGGGCTTGGATCTGGAGGACTTGGAAGAAGCAATGCAGCAGGTTTTGCTGCATCTAGTGGTGCTTATGAGGGGCCTTATGGCTCAATATATGGTGATCCGACTTGGCAAGCTGTGTCTTCTGATATGGATGGTTCTACTTCATTTGGATATGGACTTGAAAATCCGACAAATGTTTCAGCTAAAGACTCCGAGAATTATATTGGAAACTATAATATTGCCAATAGACAATCAAATAGAGGTACGAATACTCTTCCAATTGCATACCCTGTATGATTTCGATAATTTTCTTCTGTCATTTCTGCCTAGGCTTTGTATTGTGCCTTCCCTTTTGATGTATTTCTCTTGATTCTCGACATATTACCAATGTTGGTCAATTAGATAATAACTGTTTTTCCCCCCTCTTGATTTAGTATGCTTCTTTTTATAAGAACTTGGTTTTTGGCTTGCAAGGACACCTTTTTGATCAGTAGACTCTAACTTGAAGATCATTAAAATATTCAAAAAATGGCGCAACAGGATTTGAGCTCCTTTTAGTTAGTAGTTGTTCCAAGTTCAAATTTAAGCTAACATTCTATAAACTATGTTAACGTCATAAGTGTAGTTTTGATGGGAAGATTTGGAGTTAGATATGTTAAAAGGATTCAAAACGTAAAAAAGGTGTTGTTCCACAACCAAAGACAAATAAATAGGTCTTAGCAGTTGAAGTTCTTGGGAATTGTTCTTAAGTTTAAGATTACAATGGTGAAGTTTGTAGCCGTTACTTTTACTTAAACAGTTCTTCCATTTACATAAGCATAGTTCAATCACTTCAGTAAACCAGAAACAGTTTTCAGGAGCTCGCATAAGATTGTAAAACCTTGTGATTATGGGAATGAGGGTGAGGGAACTAGGGATCTGCGTAATCCCTAGTAATGTGGGAATGGGGTAAGTATGTGGATTATTTTTCCTTCTGACAATTAGTGCAGGAGCTAATCATGTACCTTATAAGGTTTGATCAGCACCTTTCTAAAAGAGCTGTCCTATTGTTTTGACGTCATATACAGTATTGAAAAAAGATTCAAATTATGTTTGTAATATGTCCAGATGGGTGTGTTGTTGTTTGTAATATGAATTTGCAGCATGACTTTGGTTTCAAGTTAACATGCCCCAGTTACATATTCATTACTATATATGTAACAATGAGTATGAGAAAAAAGTTCCTTGATTTTGCATGAGATAGTACCTAGAGAATAGGAATGGTGGTCGGATGGGAGATGAATTAGGTCCTTCATATCCTTGCCCATCCGCTGCCATTGCTGCTTGAGGCCTACGGCGTTATGATTGTGGCTTTTCCTTTTCAAATTTTGTTTCTTTTGTAATTGAAATCAATTGCATACTACAAAGGGAAGGGAAAATAAAAAGACTAGTAACTGCGGCGAGCTAAGAGTGCCCAAGGGGATGCTGAATATGTGGGGCTTCTCCTCCTCGCCCCTATGTCCCTGGAAAAAAATGGTTTAAAATTTTTATTTCCTACCTTCCTTATGGTCTTGGAGAGCTATGGAGGTCTATAGTTTGGGACTGAAGGAGGATTATCTCTTGTCCGAGCTCTGGCGTTTTAGCCCTTATTGATGAATCTGTAGTGGATATATAAAAGGAGCGAAAATGTTTTGGAACATTACTTTGTGTTTGGTTTAAGAAAACAACAACCACGTCTTATGGGCAGAAGAAAGAACTCTGATGATATAAGTTATAGTCTCCTGGTAAGTGGTAACAAATTTAATAGCAATTAATGTCCTTAATCAAATGTGGGGAATAGACAAACCTGTTTTGCTCATGGATGCAGTGTTCAAGTATACAATGAGTTCATTCATACACAAAAATGACGAAATGCTTCCATGTCTTTAGTCAAACTTGCTATTGGGTAAATGCAGAATAACCTTTTGTGCATTACCTTGTCTCTTCCAATCAATGATATATGTTACTTTGTGGGAAATTGCTCAGATATTGAGTGAGACTGTTCAATATTTTCTTCTTGAATGTTTACAGGAATCGCGGCATAGGAGATATCATTATTTGGATATCTGAAGATTCTTTCAAGTATGCTGTGAATTTTAATACATATTCCAAAAAATATGCTATTTCAGCTATAGCTGATGATATAGAGCTAATGATGGGCCTGTCCGATAAAGTATACATATTCAGAGAGAGAGCAGTTTTTAAAGGGATTTTGTTATGGTTTGAGGTTTCAATTTTTCTAAAGTAATTTAGGCTCGTATATGTATATCAGATTATACTTGACACTTGACACTTGACACCATCCATTGGAACTACGTTGAGAGGTAGAGTTATAATTTTTTATATTCTTTTTTACTTTGTGTACGGTGTAGTGACTGGCAAAGCTTCTGGTGTCTTTTCTCATAGTTCCCCCTTTTTCTGGGGCTTGTTTTTCTCTCAGACTGTATTCAACATCCCTTTTGATTTATTACTGTGAAACAATAGGGGATACCAACCAAGGATCTCTCTAAATAACTACTGAATTTTCTGATTCAGTACTCGTTGCAGATTACTGTACAAGCGCTCTATGTTTGAGGCTTCATTTTTAAGCAACTATGTTACAGATGAAATAGATATTGTTTTCATGTTAACACTTGTTAGTAATGGTGTTTTGACTTGTCAAGATTTGGATAGATAAGACGATGGTTCGTTTTGTTGGTTTTTGTGCTTTTCTCAAAGCATTTCCCTTGAAATTAACACACGTTTTGGTTTTGCTAAGATTTTTGTTCCCACTTAATGCTAGAAAATTATAATTTCAATCTCATTTGATGACAACAACTGTCTATTGGTTTTCCTTGTTTTGCAATTAGTTATAACTTTTTAATTCAAATATATGCATATGAATATCAATGAAAGACGAGGTTGAAGTTGCAAATGCCAGTATATTCAAACCTTCATGATCGATGGCTTTTGACAAAGATGAGCTCAAAAATACTATTGTCGAAAGAGTTGCTTTGAGAGTTGTTCAATGTGTTTTAAGTCAAGATGATACTGCATTTTAGAATTGTGTTCACCCTCAATATCGGATAACAATTGAATTTGTACGTGGTTTTAAGGATACGTGATCTAACTTGATACAATAATGATAAATTATATTGAAATTAAAATAAACAATGGGCAACGAAATGCAAACCACACAAGTTGAACAGTCTTAGCATAGAAGGTTAGCCCCCCTCGAACCAAAAGTGCTTTTATCGATATCAGAACATAATGACAAGAGAATAGTAAGAACTAAAAATAACAATATATTATTTTGGAATGCGTGTTAAAATGTGTTTTACAAGTAATCATACCCCTTTTATATAGTAGTAGAATCCTACTTTAGGTACAATTCTATAAAAGGTAAAAATCTCCTGGTTTGCTGATTTACCGGTTCCTTATTGATACGTGCCGAGATTCCCGTCGTGATATCCGACCGGTTACGGATATTTTAGTCTTTCGTTATTTCGGTCTTCTGTTGGTTATATCAGCAATGTTTCCTCGAGCTTATTCGGGGTCAGGGTCGATTCCGAGATCATGGACTCAATGTTCTCGAGGACGGATATTCTGAACTCGTGTTCTAGTTCGATGAGAATCGAGGTTGATCTTCAACCCCTCGCGTTCCGAGCCCGATTTGTCATGCAGTAGTCGACCCCGATTTCGACCACATACAAATAGTCCCTACGTTTTTTGGAGAGAAAACGCCGAGAAATGATATGAGCTTCCGATTCTCACCTCGGTACTCCGCATCAGAAATGACAAAATGAACGAAACGTCTCATCAATCACGTCTTAATGGCATTAAATGCTCGTCAGTTGCTGGTCGGCCATTCCTTGCTTTGAACCGTCGTTTGAAAAATAATAAATACCTCCTTCTTCATTCATTCAAACATTACATCCAAACCTTCTCTACTTTTGTTCCTTACAAATCTCTACATTTTCTAGTACTTGCATCCTGATTTCTTGAGATCTTTGCAAGAACTTTCGCTTATCTTCACTTCGAATCGTCAAGTGCATCCCTTTAACTTCCTCTTTTTCATCTTTTACCCTCTATTTAAAATAAAATGGCAAAGACTTCAAAAATATTTCCCCAAAAGAAACTACTTCTACATCACGGCCGGGCGCGAGGAACCAGCGGTGGAACCTCCTCTTAGCACGTTTATTCCTTGAGGATGCTCGGTGACAGCCGATTTTAAGGTTGAAAAACCTTCACCCGTTTCGGGCCGGTGTGAGAAGGTCTCGAGGTACATCTGCTCAACCACAGAAGAGATTATTCGTACGGTCAAGACGGATTGCAACTGGGTTGGCAAAGACGTGGTGGTTCCCGGGACCGGAGAAGATATTACTACCCACGTCGATAATTTCTTAAGTGTTTAAACGTATCCCTTTACGCTGGGCCCGTTGGACCCGATCATCCAGTTTTGCAGACGGTACGAGGTATGCCTTGGCCTGATCCACCCCTCGTTCTGGAGTATCGTCACTCTTCTCCAGTTCATTATGAGCAAGATCGACGGATGCTCATTCACCGTCGACCATCTTATGCGCCTATACAGTCCCCGACTCTTCGGGGGGCTGATTAAACTTGCGCGATGGGCTAGTAAAGCCCTGTTCTCGAGCATCGATGAAGATCGGGATTGAGATTGGCTAGGCCGATTTATGCGAGTGAGGACCTCAGACCTAATCCCAACCGAGTACATGTCGTTCCCCGAGAAGTGGAACATAAAACGTAAGTAAAGTTCCGTTTTTCCCAAAATTTTATTTTTCTCTCCTTTCCTTTTTTCTTCTCGGTATTTGGAGGCGATGCAATTGTTGCTCGGGTCCCGGATGCAGTCCCTCAAATCAAGGAGTGGCTTGAAGCCATTGTGTCACAGAAATCGTAATTCGAGCGCGCATGGCGCGAGCTTTCGAAGGGCTGGTGGGAGGCCCGTCCTCACGGTGAGATTCCTTTCATGAATGGACAACACTTAGGTTTCCTCCGTGCTGCTGAGCCCTTGCTCATTTCTTTTTTCTTTGCAGGTCTTCCTAAGGATGTCGCAGTGACACCTCTATTTGGTGATGAGGATTGCCCCGTCGAGTCCCCGGCTCTGACACAGGGTGAGAAGAAGAAGATAAAAAGGGCTCCGAGTTCTCCGAACTCAGAGTAGAAAATATCGAGGAGGAGGCTGGTGCGCAAATCCAAAGAAAGCACTAGCAGCCGAGAGCTCCCATCGGACTCACTCCACCAGCTGAGGGATGAGTCCGAAGAAGAAGAAGCCTCTGAACAAGCGGCCCACGTGTGATCGCAGTTCAAGGGATGAGGGGCCCCTGAACCAGAGAGAGGCGAATCGAATCTCCTTGCATCAGGGGGGACAATGAAGAGGCAGTGGCCGAGGCCTCTGAACCAGAGAGGGGCGAGACCATTTTGCCTCAAGTTAGGGAGGCCGACAAGGAGAACGCAACCAGTGCTTCTCGGGCAATAGAGAATGCCCTTAAGGACGTACTTGGAGTGACAGATCTCTATGAGTTGCCTTCGTTTACTGATTCCATGATGAACGAGGCTCAGATGTTGAAAGGCCACCTCAATGAAGGCCCCAAGGGGTGGCAGACCCCTTTCACAATGTTTCTGACGGCCTAGACTCTACCGCCACGAAGGACGTCACCGGGTTGTGTGACTTAACACTTCCAAGGAAGAGTTAGTATTCGGGGACCAGCGGGCCTTCTTCAAGTCTGAAACTAGTCAACCACTCCCAGATCCGAGTGCGAATCCTGACTGGAATCGGTCGGTCATCATGTCTATTCCGGAGGATACCCGGGTCCTTTCTGCCCCTGTAGGGGTTTCCAGTTATCTTCGGTGTCTGGTGACCAAAGAGGATCAAGCCAAGATGAACGAGGTGGATGCTCCATGCTTGTTCAACGAAGCACAACATGTGTTAAACGGGTAACTATGGATGCCTCTTGACGACCTCTATTATGTACTTAGATTAAGTCGTAAATAATTGTAACTTTTTTCTTTGCGCTTGCAGGTCTCGGTTCTCCATTACGATACTTTCCTCCGCTATCGAGAAGAGTAAAACCAACATGAGGCCGAGATTAGAGGGCTCACTGAGAAGAGGGATGCTTACAAACTGCTCAGTGAGAAACTCCAGGCTGAGCTAGAGGCGGCTTGTAAGGAGCATGCCGACCTGGTCGAGCAGGTCAGAAGGATATTTGAGGTTAGTGATGATGAGTCAGACACAGTGGCTAACGGTCCGAACCCACATGTCCAAAAGAAGCTTGATCAGATCGAGCAGCTCCAAGCGGTGGTGGATGCGGTAAAGGCCGAGGCCGAAGAATGGAAAAGAAATATGGACCTCTTGGACTCAGAAAAGGAGACTGCCCCAGGAACAGTTGGCTTCGGCTGAAGTCCAACTTCTAGTTGTGAAGGAAAAGACCTTGGTGCAGGCCAAAAAGATCGAGGAGCTCCAGTCTCAGCTAAATTCAGCCGTTTCCGGTTGAGAAAATCTGGCCAAAGAGCTCGAGACGGCCAAGGTAGTTAAAGTCGATGCCGAAGAGATGGTGTCCGTTTATAAGGCCGGTGCCGAGGCAGTTGAGGTTCGAGCAAAAGATATCATCGAGCACGTGAAGTGGCAATCTCGAAGGGAGGCCCTCAAGGAAATTCACGCTCGGGGTTTTGACCACTCGGCTGAGATTGAAAGTGCCAAAGAGCTCGAAGCTGAGGCCAAAAAACTGGCCTTTCCCGAAGATGATAAATGTTCTGAAGATCTGGACGAGTCCGATGGGTGGAAGAGACCCCAAAGGTGATGATGCGTCTCCCGACGAAGACTAGGCCACTTAGGCTCTTTTCAGTTGTTTTTCTTTTTTGCTTTTTGTATTACCCTTTTGTTGAGGCCGTTTGGCCTTTGTAAACATTTGCATTAGGGTTGTTCGGCCCTTGTAAAAATAATTTTGATATGTATATAAGGCTTTTTCCCTTCAACAGCTTTTGAATTTTCCCTCTGCTTTATTACTTATTTTTGCAAAGATCGAAATGCCTAAGCATGAAGTAGTTAGGTTACTTTCGGAGGTTAGAACAAACCTTGCCTTCAACATTTATATTGTTCTTGGGCATCGTAGGGGTTTGGTGTGACCGGAAAATTTTTCCCCAAAGTACTTTGACTTTTTAAGATTATGGTTTGCCGAGGGTAGCCTTTAGAGCCGGTTAAATAATTTTATGGCCTTGTTGTTTTTGTTACGGGTCTCGGACGTCTCCGAGCCACGTTAATATGGTTGTAGCCTTTTTAGTTCGGGTGTTGCACAATGGACCTGCTATCCCGAGTTATCCGGGCTTTCCTAAAATAATAGTCTCCGAGTGGGGGTGGCCGTGGACTTTAAAATACGGGCATTGCCTAATAGATCTTATGCCCAAGAGATCTGATAGCTCGGACTGTCCGAGTTTTTTTTGTACGGCAGTCCCTGAGTGAGAGTTATTTTCAATCTCGGATTAAGATGGCCCTTGGGCTCGATACCTATAGTGGATCGAATGTAGGAAATTCCTTGAGAAATGCAAGAAATTTTTTAAATGACAAGATTTTTATGCGCAAGGAAGAGACATCTTTTTATTCTTGTGCATAATAGTTATACATGTGTACATTCTTTGTGTCAGGGCTTGAGCAGTCTATACGGGCACAGTTCATTTGACCGTTTGGACCTTACAATAAATCCTATCGAATGAGACCCTCCAATCACGAAGTTTCTTTCCTTGTTAAAGTCGATATCCGAGGTTAATGATGAGCAGTCTATGCGGGTATAGTTCATTTTACCGTTTGACCCTTACAATAAATCCTATCGATCAAGACCCTTCAATCACGAATTTTCTTTCCTTGCTAAAGTCGATCTCCGAGGGTAATGTCCCCCAGTGTTCAGGCTGATCAAAGAGAGGCATCGAATGCTATTGTGATCTTCGTCACTTGTTCGTAGCCGGCCTTCAATTCTAAGTTAGCACGATTTACTTGTTTCCCCGTTCAAAACCTTGTCAGAAAACCCATTTAGGACAAAACCGGTTCAAGGGAAAAAGAGTGTAACGCGTGCTTTCAGACCTAAAATGTTGTATCATTCCTTGTTAGTTACCTGCAACGTTAGTTTAAAATGTAAATAAAAGAAAGAATGGGGTCGTACCTTAGCAATAATATAGTTTTAACTGAGTTATATTCCAGTTGTTCGGTAGTTGCTTGTCGTTCATTGTTCCGAGTTTGTAGGATCCCTTTCCGGTGATCTCGATAATTTGGCACGGTCCTTCCCAGTTCGGCCATAACTTCCTTTCGTTCCGGTTTTGGGTGCTCAGTGTGACCTTCCAAAGTACTAAGTCCCCGGTATTGAAGTGTCGAAGGTTGGCCCTTCGATTGTAATACCTTTCGATCCGCTGTTTTGGGCGGCCAGCCGAACAAGGGCGGGTTTGCGCCTTTCATATGATAGCTCCAGGCTCGTACTCATGGCCTCGTCATTTGATTCCTTTGTTGCATATCGAAATCTGATACTTGGTGCTCCGACTTAGGCTGGTATTAGAGATTCGGCGCCGTAAACCAATGAAACCGGGTTGGCCCCAATATTGGACTTCGAGTTCGTACGGTATGCCCATAGGACTTCGGGTAGGATTTCCTTCCATTTTCCTTTGGCTTCGATTAAACTCTTTTTAAGGTTTTGGAGTATGGTTTTGTTGGTAGATTCATCTTGTTCTTACCAATAGGGTGATAGGGTGTTGATAGGATCCTTTTGATCTTATGGTCTTCAAGAAATTTGGTTACTTTGCTACCTATGAATTGTTTCCCATTGTCACGTACTATCTTGCTGGCATTTCGAACTGGCATATGATGTGGTCCCAAATGAAATCGATGACTTCCTTCTCCCTGACCTTCTCGTACTCCTGGGCTTCCACTCATTTAGAAAAATAGTTAGTCATAAACGATATAAATTGCACGATACAGGGTGCCCATGGAAGGGGGCCGACGATGTCCATTCCCCACTTCAGGAACGACCATGGTGACAAAACCAAACGCAGGAGCTCCCCGGGTTGATGAATTATCAGAGCGTGTCTTTGGCACCCATCACGTTTTCAAACGAACTCCTTTGCGTCTTTTTCCATGTTGATCCAGTAGTAACCGGCTCTGATTATTTTTCGTACCAACGATTCGGCGCCCAAATGATTTCCATAGGTACCTTCGTGGATTTCCATCAAAACTTACTCAGTATCCCCTCGCTATAGAAATATTGCAACTGGGCCATCAAATGTTCTTCTAAACAGGGTTCCGTCTTCGGACAGGCTAAATTGGGCCGCCTTTGTACGTAGGGCCCTCGATTCTTTTGAATCCGAGGGCAGTTTCTCGTTCATGAGATATTCTACAAATTTATTTCTCCAGTCCTAAGTTAGGCTCGTTGAGTTGATCTCGGCATGGCCTTCTTCCACCACCAATCTCATAAGTTGTACGACTGCCCCCGAATTGAACTCGTCGTCATCGACCTATTACCCTAAGTTAGCGAGGGCATCGGCCTTGCTGTTTTGATCCCGAGGTACGTGTTGCAAGTCCATTCTTTGAACTGATGTAATTTTACCTGAACTTGTCCAAGTATCTTTGTATTCGTTCTTCTCTAACCTCGAATGTTCCATTAACTTGGTTTACCATAAGGAGGGAGTCGCACTTGGCTTCGATCACCTCTTCCCCAAAGCTTTTGGCTAGTTCAAGGTCTGCAATCATGGCCTCATATTCGGCCTTGTTGTTAGTCAATTTCAAAGTCTTAATAGAATGTCTAACTCCATTGCATGTTTGTGGCTTCAATACGATGCCAAGTGCGGACCCTTTTGCGTTTGAGGCGCCGTTTGTAAAGAGGGTCCAGATTCCCTAGGAGGTTCCTGAGTTAATCAATAACTCTCTTTCGACCTCGGGTATTAGAGTCGGCGTAAAGCCGGCCACAAAGTCTGCCAAGATTTGAAATTTAATGGCGGTCCGGGGTCGGTATTCAATATCGTACCCACTTATTTCCATGGCACATTTGGCCAACCGGCCCTAGATCTCGGGCTTATGCACAACGTTTCTCAACGGGTAAGTAGCTACGAAACATATGGGGTGACACTGGAAGTATGCTTTTATCTTAATAGAGGCGCTTAGCGAAGCGACGCCAGTTTTTCTAGGTGAGGGTACCTAGTTTCGGCTTCACCTAGGGTCCTGCTAACATAGTAAATTGGAAATTGCGTACCTTGATCTTCCCGGACCAGGACTCCACTTACCACTATCTCCGAAACTACCAAGTACAAGTATATTTGTTCGTTGCCTTCGGTGTGTGAAGAAGCGGTGGGCTCGATAGGTAGCGTTTGAGTTCCTCCAAAGCTCGTTGACATTCCGGGGTCCACGAGAAGTTATTCTTCTTCTTCAATAGTGTGAAGAATTGGTGGGTCATATCGAACAACCTCAAAACAAATCGTCCCAGGGCGGCTATGCGTCCAATTAGTCTTTGCACGGCCTTCGCGTTGTCTACGATTGTGATATCTTCGATGACTTTGATTTTGCCAGGATTGATCTCGATTTCCTGGTTGAATACCATGAATCTGAGGAATTTACCTGACCCAACTCCAAACGCACATTTTACGGGTTTAGCTTCATATTGGATTGCTTCAATATGCTGAAGGTTTCCTGCAAATATTTTAAATGGTCCTCTGCTCGTGGGGACCTATCCAACATGTCGTCAATGTAAAACTTCCATTGATTTTCCTATTTTTTCCTCGAATATTCGATTTATTGGGCGTTGGTAAGTGGCACCGGATGTTTTTAATCTGAACGACATCACGTTATAGCAGAATGTGCCATATTTAGTGATGAAGGAGGTTTTTTCTTGATCACCCGGGTCCATCCGTATTTGGTTGTACCTGGAATAGGCATTGAGAAAACTGAGGATCTCGTGGCCGTCCGTGACATCGATCATATGGTTGATGTTGGTCAAAGGAAAAGAGTCTTTGGGGCATGCCTTATTCAAATCTTCATAATCTACACACATTCTTAGTTTATTCTCTTTTTTAGGGACTACCACTACGTTAGCTAACCAATCTGGGTATTTAACCTCCCGAATAGACCCTACTTTAAGGAGTTTAGATACCTTGTCCTTGATGAAAGTATGCTTGATCGCAAACTGGGGTCTCCTCTTCTGCTTGACCGGATGGAACTTTGGGTCCAGGCTTAGGTTGTGAGTGGTTATCTCTGGCGGGATCCATGTCATATCAAGGGGGGACCAAGCGAAACAATCTTCGTTAGTTATAAGAAGTTGAATGAGTTTTTTCCTGAGCTTGAGGCTTAACCCCATGCCTAGGTATACTTTTCGATACGACAAGCATTCTCTCAATATGACTTGTTCCAGCTCCTCGACCGTCGATTTAGTGGCGTTGAATCATCGGGGGCTATAAAAGATCTGGGAACTCCGTAATCATCATCCTCGCCTTCCCCTCGTTTGTCCGAATCTGCCGAGGCCGGTATCAGTGATTACTATTTGACCCCATTTTTTACCATCTGGTTCGTATCCTTCGATGTTGAGATTGTAGATGCCGGTATCACCTCCTCCACCGCGAACATTTCTTTGGTAGCCGGTTGTTCACCATGGACTGTTTTGACTCCGTTAGGTGTTGGGAATTTCAGTGCCTGGTGCAGTGTCGAGGGCACTGCCCTTATGTTGTGGATCCATGGCTTTTCGAATAAAGCGTTGTACGTCATGTCTCCTTCGATCACATAAAATTTAGTTTCCTGGATGGTCCCGGCGGTGTTTACTGGTAACATTATCTCGCCCTTAGTAGTTTCACACGCCATGTTGAACCCGTTTAGAACTCGTACTGCAGGCACGATTTGGTCTTGTAGACTGAGTTGCTCCACGCCCCTCGATCGAATGATCTTGACAGAGCTACCTGGGTCAATTAACACACGTTTAACTCGGGATTTATTTATGAGTAAAGATATTACCACTACATCATTGTGGGGTTGCACGATTCCTTCCGCATTCTCGTTGTTGAAAGACAAGGTTCCTTCTAGAATGTAATCTCGAGTCCGTTTCTCCCTTGTGATGGATATCTTGGTGCGTTTCAACATCGGCCCCTGAGGAACATCGCCCCTACCAATAATCATGCTAATGACGTGTTGAGTTTCTTCTTTATGGTCCTTCTTGTTAGAATCCCTAGTCCTGAAAGGATATTTTGCTTGGTCGGTCAGGAATTCTCTAAGATGCCCGTTGTTGAATAATCGAGCTACTTCCTCTCTCAATTGTCGGCAATCCTCCGTTCTGTGGCCTTGAGTGCCGTGATATTTACACATCTGGTTAGGATCCCTCTAGGACGGATCGTATTGTAACGATCGAGGCCATTTGGTGTCCTTGATACGTCCGATAGTTGATACGATGGTACCACCGTCAACGTTAAAGTTGTATTCTGATAATCTCGGTGCTTCCTTAGGCTCGACGGGCCTGTCGAAGCTAGTTTACTCATGGTCCCGGACTGTGTTGACCTCGATCATTTCTCCTTTCTCCTCTTTTGAGATTTCTCCTAGACCCATCACCTCTTAGATCCCCATTGTACGGTTGATAGCGATCCCTGCTTGATCTTGGTTCACGGTCAATGTCTCTTTTGGATCTATCAATGGTTCTGACAAGATAAACCGACCTCGAATGGGGCCCAAGTTGATCATCTTTGACTCTGATTTTAGATTGATATCGGTAATGCACGTTGGCCCAGGTAACAGCCGGATATTCTATCAGGTTTTGCTTCAGCTACTATGAAGACACCGAGCTTCGAATATTGAGTCCCTACATTAAAGCTTGAACAACCCAATCATCAGCAACCGGTGGTAGGTCCATCCGTTCCATCTGAAATCGGGAAACAAACTCTTTGAGCATCTCGTTATCTTTCTGTTTTACTTTGAAAAGGTCTGACTTCCTGGTCTCGACCTTGATGGCACCAGCGTGTGCTTTCACGAAAGAATCTGCAAGCATAGCAAATGAGTCAATAGAATTAGGAGGTAAGTTGTGATACCATATCATAGCTCCCTTTGACAGGGTCTCTCCAAATTTTTTCAGCAGAACAGACTCGATCTCACCGTCCTCCAAGTCGGTCCCTTTGATGGAACATGTATAAGAGGTTACATGCTCATTTGGGTCGGTCATTCCCTTATACTTAGGTATCTCGGGCATACGGAATTTTTGGGGATCGGCTTCGGAGTTGCGCTCGAAGGAAAAGGATTTTGCATGAACTTCTTAGAATCCAGGCCTTTCAATATCGGCGGTGCTCCTGGGATCTGGTCTACCCTGGAAATATAGGTTTCCACTTTTTTGTCATTAGCATCGATTTTTTCCCCCCGACTCCACTCGTTTTGTCAGTTCCTGGAGCATTTTTATGATCTCGGGGTTAGTCCATGATTCGCTCTCGTTAGATATTTCTGTAACCAGTTCGTCCCAGCGAGTAACTTCTCGGGGCGGATGGGGCTCGACTCTGCTCGGTACGTGGCTTTGGTTTTGTAACTAGGCTATCGCTGCTTGTTGAGCTTTCAACATTTTGAAGATCACCCTTAAACTGATCCCGTCTCCACCAATTGCGTATTTTGAGCCGCTGATGATGCTCCACCATGGACGGTATTTTGGGGATCGGTTGGCAGGTTTGTGCCAATAACCACATGTGAATTAGCGTCAATCGGGTCTGCAAACGGAATTTCGGCGGGATCAGTAGGCGATACCTCGTAAACGGGCGCTATGTTCATATTTTTGCCATGATGACCGGACTCGTTGTTAACATATAGGGGTGCTGATTGAGAGTTTGACATTTTGTGTTTTAACTTGTAATCAAAGAGGCTTCAAAGAGCAAGTGTAAAGTAGCGTGTGTTGTGGAGATTTGTATCAAATAACCACTATTATCCTTAGCCCCACGGTGGGCGCCAAAATGTTTACCCTCAAAATCGGATAACAATTGAATTTGTACGTGATTTTAAGGATACATGATCTAACTTGATACAATAGTGATAAATCAGATTGAAATTGAAATAAACAATGGGAAAGTGAATGCAAACCACACAAGTTGAACAGTTTTAGCCTTGGAAGGTTAGCTACCCTCGAGCCAAAAGTGCTTTTATCGATATCATAACAGAATGACAAGATAATAGTAAGAACTAAAAATAACAATATATTATTTTGGGATGCGTGTTACAATGTGTTTTACAAGTAATCAAACCCCCTTTATATAGTAGTGGAGTCCTACTTTAGGTACAATTCTATAAAAGGTAAAAATCTCCTGGTTTGCTGATTTGTCGGTTCCTTATTGATTCGTGCCGAGATTCCCGCTGTGATATCCGACCGGGTATGAATATTTTGGCCTTCCGTTATTTCGGTCTTCTGTTGGTTATACCAACAATGTTTCCTCGAGCTTATTCGGGGTCAGGGTCGATTCCGGAATCACAGACTCTATGTTCTCGAGTACGGACATTCTGACCTCGTGTTTTGGTTCGATAAGACACGGGATCGATCTTCAACCCCTCGCTTTTCGAGCCAGATCTGTCATGCAGTAGTCGAGCCCGATTCTGACCATGTACAAATTGCACTTCTCAGGAATCAACATAATGAATATGCATCTGCCTACAGAGACAAATAATAGGTAGAGGAATCAATCAATTGGAAGCCAAGAAAAAATGCGTCCAGTAAAGTTTGTGAAATTTGCAGCCGTGCGATTAGCTGCAAGCTGGAAAAGTGGGAGGTTAAATTCTTGCTTCAATTGATCAAAAAGAAAAAAGACCCTCTGCTTCTGCTTGACGAAAAGGGAGTGCTCATTTCTAACATTGCCTTTTTGTGCTCCGTCTCGACTTTTAAAGAAGTAAATATGAGAGGATTGGGGATACTTTTTATTAGTTCAGTAAATATTTAGGGAGATTTCATGTTCAGATTCTTCCACCACATATTTATGCTACAAGACTCCGTATCCACCGTACTGGAGATGCATCGCCCAATGATCAGAAACCTCGCTAATTAGGCAAACTTTTCCAATATAATAGGCGACTCATGCGCACAGTAGATAATCAAATCATTAAAGGACAAATTATGAAGAGAAACTAAGCACAGATTTAATTAGCTAGAAACAACAGAAATAGAATAATGCTTTTACAGAGCCAAGTCAAGTAGTTCCCATCATTCTAGTTCCCTTATAAAATGACTGAATACCACAATACACAGAATGCTCAGTGTCACTAGTACCTGCAGTCTTGTTTCCTAAACTCTAGAGGTCATTTGAGTAGGGTAATCATCGTCACAAGATCTCAGAAGAAAGCTCTGCTTCCGTAAAACACTCGAGAGCCAGTGCTCTTGGGTGTTTCTATTTTCTGATCTGAACTCGAACTGCCAGAACTGGTCGGTCCATTTCCAATATCCAATGGAAGCTTCATTTTTGCCAATGAATCGGTAAATTGCTGCATGCTTTTCATGTACATGTCCACTATCTCCTGTTGCACAACCTTTTGCTCTGCCTCAATGTCTACTGTGACTACTGGCTTTGGAAATGTGCTACCAGGCTTGATTTCTGACGAGTTGCTGTCAGCATCACCACAATTTACTCTTTTCACGGTGGCGCATTCTTTAGAAGCGGAAGTGTATTCTTGAACTGGAGACTTTGATTCTTCCCAGGGCTCTGAAGACTGAGAGCTTGCAGGATGCAAGACTGACGGAGACTCAATGGTTGAACTGCTTGGAGGGGAATCACGTTTAGGATATTGGTCTGGATTTGTAATTCCTGTTGGAAAGTTTTCCTCAACACAAACTTCTACTTCTGGACTCAGATGATTTGCTGTATCAGTAGAGACCAAGCTATCTGAGCTTTGAGAGTCGAGATCAATGCATGGTATACCAAAGTACTCAGAGACCATAAGATGATTCTCATTTACTATCTTGGGATCAGGGAATTCAATTTTTTCAAATTCATCAGGAAGCGACCCAGTTGCTTTAGCGTCCAGCAGAGATTCACGAGTGTCAATAGATTCAGGCAATGCAGGAATCGCAATCACTTCAGGTGAAGTTCCACTATAAGAAAGGGACAACTGCACATATCCTGCTGGAGAGTGGAATAGATCAGTTGATGAAAGAGTAAACTCTTTTTCTAGCTTTCCATTTTTAACGAGGACTTCAGTTAGCGGGACCAGTGCAAAGCCTAGCAGTTGGTCTTCCAAATAATTCCTCACCCTGCTCATCATCCATATCTCACATTTCAAGGAGCATTCTATTGTACGGACTTTGAGCCTTAGATTTTCATTGAATACTGGACTTTGCCCTCCACCATTAATAATTTGCGTGGAGACTGCATTTTCAGGATCACTGGTAAGACAAAGTTTTGCATAAACGTCTTGCTTATGGTAAATGCAGATGTTATGGATGTCTCTGGCCTGGTGTACATACACATCTAGAACTCCAATGGAGCCCTCCAAGTTGCAGACTGCAGCCTCCTCTCTATGAGAAGAAACTCCCTGGGATAGACCACCACGGTTCTTTATGAATAACTCACTGCTCTGCTTCTCGGGCTCAACAAAAGTGGAGGAACCCTTGAATGGTGAAACAATGGACTGTGGGGAATCCATCAATTGACCACAAATATTAACCTAAAATCAAAAGATAAGTTTGGTGTCAAGGAATGCCAAGTCAATTTTAGTTTTGCTTTCCAGTGTGAGCATGTAATCACGAGATTCAAAAGATTTTGGAATTCAATGTTGTTAAAGGCTCAGTTGATGCATATAAACCCTGAAACTAGGTGCAACACAAATTGAGCCCTTTGCCTTCGCTTAAGTGGCCCTTTAGTGCAGGCATCAAAACATGTGTCTCATAGCCTATGACTCAATCTTGAGGAGGGCGACATTAAACCTAAATATAGTCGGCAGAGTGATTAATTGATAAGAAAATGTCATGAATGAAGCTACGATTAGGTATAGGATTAGAGACATAAAATTGCATCTTAGTATCTGAATCATAAATTTAAGTGGTTTTTGCACTTGATTTACGCGATTTTAATTCATGTATTTCACTTATCCATTCTTTGTGTTTATTGTTGTTTCTCTTGCATTATCTGTACTTTTTTGTTTCTTCATAAGCACATTTCTTCACTGCAAAAACTCGTTTTAGTTGCGTGTTCTATTTAAAACCCCAAAAGGCCTTGGTGCTTTTCTGCACTTTTTGCCCTTGACAACAACGAGTACTTACCATCTTACAAGAAGTAGCAATTGCATCAAAAGTGAAACCTCTAACTTGTCCACTCATTAAACCTACTAGGCAACATTCTCTAGATAATGTCACATGAAAACACATTTCAGAATTTACTAATTCAAATGGATATGCGAGTGGCTAAGGGACTTGAAAAATTATAATGCTTGAAATGAGATCATCCGCGGTAGAAGCAGAATTCCAAATAGGTATCACTCTCATCGGAAAGAAGTAAAAGTAAAAAAGATGCAATCTTTAACGTCTAACACGTACCCAAGGGTCTAGCCTAGTGATTAGTAAAGTGAGAGGAGAACCATGAGATCTCAGGTTCAAATCTCATCAGGGGCAATAAAACACTAGTTGATTTCTTCCATTCTACCTAAGTTTTAATGGACAGAGTTACTCGGTATCTATACCGGTGGGACGTAGCAGGTACCCATTTCAAACTCTTCATGATATCAAAGTCAGACTCATCTCGATTCATTATTTACCCAATGTTGGACCCCATCTTATGTTATCCACGTTCCAGATGTAGAGTCACATTGGTGGGATATAGATTTCTTGGTCTACTTATATAATCTCGGACAGTCCTCACCGAGCTAGTTTTTAGAGTAGAGTTAGGCCAAAAGCCCATTTCTTTATCAGTGGGCGCGCTGACACACACACACACACACCCCGACACCACCTTGGTAAAAAACACAATCTGCAACATCTAACAGAAGAAAAGAACCCTCAAGTGTAGCATGAGCCGCCATAACCAAAAATTAAAATGAAGGGAAACTTAGTAGAGAAAATAGTCTGGAATAAAATATATATATAAAACCAAGAGCATAGGAATCAGAAACAATAATCAAGACAATCAGTGAGTTTACACCATTATTCGAACTTAAAACAAAAATTAAACAAAAAAAAAGTTGGAACTAAGCTGCAGGCATGCCAAACTGAGAAAAGGGGAAAATCAAAAATGGGAGGAAAACATAGCAGCACACCCTACTCGACCAGAACAAATGAAATTCAGCTCAAAATCACAAATGAAGCACAAAACATAAAGGTGGAAGAAATTAGTTCTTACTGGTAGGTAGGTAAAACAGGTGAATCGAATGGACCCAAGTCGAAATTTGATGAAGAGAATAAAATCTACTGAACGTTGGGCAATGGGAGAAGATTGTGGGAGACCTCTGTATCTTTGTGCGTATGTTTTGTGGATATTTTTGTCTGCAAAAGTTATTCCTCTCGCTGACAAAGTCCAATCTCAGTGCGCTGCCTTCTTACTATTGGGACCTACTTTCTCCACCACGCGCCACTTGTAGTTTTTATTTTTTTATTTCCCATTTTAGAATAACTTAGAAACTTGTGTTTGTACATATTGGCGTGCCTATAAATTATTCATTAAAGAAAAATAAAAAGTTTAGAGTTAAATTTATTCTGAAATTAGAAAGTTATCATTCTATTAAAAACGAACTTAAAAAGATATTTTTCATATTAAATAAAAAAGGAAAGAGTACTTCAATTATGCCGCATAATTTGTTTGAAGATAAGTTTACGAAAGTGATAAAAAAATTTGAAATTTATAATTTTAAATGCGTCATAACTAGGGGTGTTCATAAAAACCTGAAAAACCGAACCAAACCGACCAAAAAAATTGATACTTTTTAGGTTTGATTTGATTTTGGTTTTGAATTTTAAAATCGATCAAATTTGGTTTGGTTTTGGTTTTAATAAAAAAATAACCGAAAAAAACCCGAACCAAACCGACTATAGAAATAGCTATTTAAATTTATTATTACACCTATATATATGTACATTTTTATATAAAGTTTCTAAAATGTTATGGTACATATAGTCGTTTGTATTTTAAGTCTAATTCTTTGCTATTACAATAATCTAATTATTTGCCTTTACGTTCTAGTTTGTTTGGTAGTTTGCTTTTACTAAGTACAAGAATTGTTTCATGTTAAAAATAATCGATTTTTAATTGAGTACTTAAATTATTCATCACTATTTTATTCAATTATCATCAGTATATCATGGTAAATGATAGATTTCTCAAATAACAATTGGTTTTAGTGTTACGTTGAAAATGTAGTCACCGGAATATGTGTTTGGTAGTGCATGTCTCATAATTAAGAAAAAAACCCGATAAATAACCAAAAAAACCGATAAAAACTGACAAAAATCGAATCGCTAAAAAATCGACATAATTGGTTTGGTTTGGTTCCAACATTTTAAAAACCAACTTACTTGATTTGTTTTTTTTTTTCCGGAAAAAATCGATCCAAACCGAACCATGAACACCCCTAGTCATAACATTTTATGACTATAAAGTTTTAAGAAGCTTGAAGCTAAGCGTGAAATGAGGAACTTAAGTTAAACTAATTCTAGAAAGCTGATATTTTTTCTGGATTGGATTAACAAGGACATATTGCCACATACATCCGAACGAAAGAAGAATGCATTGATTATGATGGGTTGTATTCTGTTTTGATGATCTAACAAACTTTTATTTGAATAACCAGATAGAGGACCTGATCTGTAGACAACACAACCAGCCAGCTTTAACTCAAAGAATTCTGGACAATACACTGTTGAACTTATAAAGAACAACTGAGGAACCCGATCCCTTGACAGTCTCCCAGACGATAGTACATGTCAACTCTACAGCTGTAAAAAGTTGCGACAGAAAAGTGACTGCCTGCAACTGTTCACGCTATATTGCAGTAACAGTGCAACAGTCACTTCCCATTGGTTGTGAAGTGTACTCTCAAGATACGGGACATCCTCCTTGGAGTGTACCAAGATCTTTAATATCTTGTTTTGAAGACAAACAAGAACATTCACTTGAGAAATTACTAAGAACATTCTCTCAAGCATTAAAGTGGTCTCTAACATTGAAGATTCAAGTGTTTCAAGAGCAAGAAGACAACTCCACTAAGAAGGACCAGTTCCACCTTGTGTCGTTAGTGTCCTTAGTTGAGTTGTAATCTTGCATTTTGTTTTCATTGTATCCTACTCTCTTTTGTAGAAGCATCTTGTTAGGAATCTCTCAATATAAACCTCTTGTGTTTTTGTAGTGACTATTGTAGTCACGAGTAAAAGTCTTTGTAACTAGAGAGTGACAAAATGACTTGTAATAGTGATTACAAGTTAGTAAGTTGAAGTCTTTGTAAGAAGTACATTACAAAGTGGCTTGTAATAGTTTAGATTACAAGTTAGTGAAGTTGAAATACTACGTGTGTAGGTCATGGTTTTTGTCCCCTTGAGTGGGATTTTCCACGTAAAAATCCCTTGTCTCTTTTACTTGCTTTCTTAGTGTACTCCTCTGTGGGAACTATTAGAGGACCAAGTATCTCTACTGTTTGGTGGACTCATAGAAACTATCAATTGGTATCAGAGCATGCTCTTTCTAAACGGTTAACACCTAGAAAGAATCTGAAATGGCTGCTCCACCAAACTTCGAAGAAGGACAATCAACATATTGACCTCCTAGATTTAACGGTAAGTACTATGGGTGGTGGAAGACCCGTATGCATGAATTCATAATGGTCGAAGATTCTGAGTTATGGGACATCATCTGTGATAGTTCTCACGTTCCTATGCACAAGGTAGGAGAGGTTGGTCTGCTGGTGCCAAAAACCAGGAAGGATTACAACGATGCTGATAGGAAAGCAGTGGAAAAGAATTTTCGTGCAAAGAAAATTCTAGTGTGCGGTATAGGACCTGATGAGTACAACAGGATCTATGCATGTCATTCAGCTAAAGAGATTTGGGAAGCTTTGCAGACAACTCATGAAGGAACGACGCAAGTGAAACAGTCCAAAATTGATATGCTCACTACTGAGTATGAGTTGTTCAGGATAAAGGACGATGAATCTATACAGGATATGCATACTAGATTCACCTCCATTATCAATGAGCTTCACTCTCTAGGAGAAGTCATTCCTAGGAACAAGCTAGTGCGAAAGATCTTGAGTGTTCTGCCAAGCTCCTGGGAAAGCAAAGTCAATGTTATCACTGAAGCAAAGGATTTGCAGACTCTAACAATGGATGAGTTGATCGGAAACTTGAAAACATATGAGATGAAAAGAAAAAGGACAATGAAATAAGGGAACCCAAGAAAGAGAATAACCTGGTTCTTCAGGCTGAAAAGCATGAGTCAAGAGAAGAGGACAACGACATGGCCTATCTCACCAAGAGATTCCAGAAAATGGTTCGAAGGAATGGAGGAATACCAAAAAGAGGCAGCTCAAGCATGCCTAGAAACTATGACTTATGTCATAAATGTGGTAAGCCCGGACATTTCATAAAAGACTGCCCACTCCTGAAGCAAGACACTTACAAGCACAACACTGACGAAGCTGCAAAGAGGAACCAGGTTCCTGACAAAAGATTCAGCAGAAAAAGTGCAGCTGACAACGTTGTGAAGCAGGATCTTGCCGCTTGAGGAGATTCATCAAGCGAATCAGAAGAGGAACCTGAAGCAGAAAACAGCTCTATGATGGCAGTTGAGAACAAGGCTAGGGAGTATGGATCATTGTTTGCTCTTATGGCTCAATCTGATGAAGGAGAAATGATGACACAGATGAGGTATGATACTTATTACAGCTTAATTGAAGATAAGAGTTCATTGACTACTGAACTAGGAGAAGAAGAACAAACTAGAGATGATCTAGTTGTGCGTGTGGTAGACTTTAAAGAAACTATAGGTAATCTTGAAAGAGAGAAAGAGTCTCTAATATGTAAAATTCAACACTGTTGAGAATGAGAGAGATGACCTAATGGTGGTGGTTGTAGACTTTCAGGATACCATAAAAAATCTTGAAAAAGAAAAGGAAGTAATAGAAGAAAAAAGAAGAAAGGTAGAAAGTGAGAGAGATGATCTAATTGTAGTAGTGGTAGATCTGAAAGAAGAAGAGGAGAATCTGAGCAATGAAAAGGCTAGTCTGAGTGTGAAGATTGATGATGATAAGCAGGAGAGAAACGATTTTCTAGTAGTAATCACAGATTTAAAGGAAACTATTCAGGGACTAAGACAAGCACCTGGTTCCTCAAGTGTGGATAAAGGAAAGGAAATAGCCAGTGAAAAATATATCCAACTTGAAAAGGAACTGAAAGAGGCCAAAACGATTCAGTGCAGTGAGGTTGAGAAAAATAGGGAGTTGCAAGCTGAAGTGAGCAAAATAAAATTTGATCTTAAAAAATCACTGAATTGGACCTGGTCCACGGATGTTGTCACTGCCATATACTTCAATAACAGTGGAAACAGGCAGGGGATCGGGTTTCAAAAGGAGAAAACTCCCTACAACCCACATAGCAAATATGTCACAGTCCCAGACAATTGGTTCTGTACCCACTGTGGAAACAACAGGCACTTCAAGGAAAGCTACCCAGTCAGGGATCAATCAGTCCCAAAAAATAAGATGTTTGCCGGCAAGAGAAATACAAAGCAAAGACCAGGTCCCAGCAAGAAATATCAATTCCTGTCGGCATGGACTAGAAGAATTCTTATTCATCCCTTTCTCAACTACAAGGGACCCAAACTTGTTTGGATTCCTAAATCTAACCATTGATTTAATTGTGCAGGGATCAGTGAGAGGAACTGGACTACAATGGATCATGGACAGCGGATGCTCAAAGCATATGACTGGAAACACTATGGATTTTCTCTCATTGAAAGCCCTGCAGGAAGGGGATGTATCCTTTGGCAATAGAAAGAAGGGATACATCCTTGGTGTTGGAAAAGTTGGAAAGTCTCTGAAGTACTCAATCGAAAATGTGTACTATGTGGATGGCTTGAAATATAGCTTATTGAGTGTCTCTCAAGTTTGTGATAAAGGAAACAAAGTAGAGTTCTTATCCAAGGTGGGCACTGTTACTAGCCTAGTAACTAGAGAAGTGGTGTTGATAGCCAAGAGATACAAAAACATCTACGTTGCTGATTTTGAATCATTGAAAGCTGGTGAAGTGAATTGCTTGAAGGCAGTTGATGATGAAGCAGAGCTTTGGCATAGAAGGTTGGGTCATGCCATCTTTTCCCTCTTGAACAAACTGATAAATAAGGACTTGGTCCTTGGTCTGCCAAACTCCAAGTTCAAGGACCACCGAGTTTGTGATGTGTGCTTGATCACGCTCAACTATGTCTTCTATAAAGACTAAACGGGCGTTGCAAATATAATCCTGG
>ML431231.1:0-14304 GCA_005239525.1 Nicotiana knightiana
GGTGGGGGGTGGGTGGGTTTGGACAGTTATATATTATATGTTTAATTAGTTCCCAGCCATTAGATCTTAAGAGATCATTGACTGGGATTAGTCTTAGTCCAAACGGGGTCGTTTTTGGCGAGGGCTGGGGTAGGCCGGGTTGCTGGGGTTATGGGCTGGGCAGGTGAGTAGTGTAGATATAGGTTTGGGCCTGGGTATTTCTTGGCCCAGGTCCGACTTTAGGCCTAATTTTTCCTATACTAATTTATTTAATTAGCTTTTAATTAAATCAAACACTTAATAAAAAAATATAGTGATTAATTCTAACTTAATTTGTCTGTTAATTAAATAATTTTAATATTCCTAATTAAACCCATAAAAAAATATTAATTTTAGCAATTAGTTATCAAAACTACATCACCTCAAATAATCATTATTCGTTTTGTTATTGAATTCAATCAGTCACAAATAATGAGTTTATAATTCCTTGATAATAATGGTGCACCGAATTATGCAATTTTAAATAATTTTAAGAAGACGAATTATGAATATGCAAATGCAAAACAATTCACAATTAATCACTAAAAATTCAAGAAAAATCCATTAGATTAATTTACTTATCTAATTGTAGGAGTATTTAGTAGGTGAAAAATTACATGCTCATAGCTGCCCCTCTTTGCTCGGAAACACGAAGAGTTTCCGGGCTAAGATAAAGTGAGCAGTTATGAACAACTTTTACCCGTTCAAATACTCCAAGTGAAGCATTTTTGAAAAGTTTGACCGAACCTTGCTTCAAAGGTTGCCTACATATCCTTGGCTATAAAGGAACCACGTCAGTGTAGTTCTGGAGGTTTTGGTAGCTGGGACTACCGAGTAACTATGGTTTCACTGTGGTTGCTGCTGTTACCGCCGTTGATCTCCTTATTACACCCAAGTACAAAATGAAGGACTAACTAAACCTATCAGCTGCTAAATTACAAGATTCCTATCTAAGACTTGGTCTTGAGTCTTGATCTTTTGCTGACTCTGACCTGGATCCTGATGCTTGTTAGTCGCAGGTGCTGCTTTTGTCTTATCGTTCCTCGGATCAAAGCAGGATATACTGGATGGATGACTTCAGTCTCGTCCTGAATAGTCCACATCTTCCCCTTTTGTGCACTTTTTGGATTCAATCTTCTCTTTCTTCTTTTTGTTTTGTTATTTTGGATCGAAACTTCTTCTTTTGGTCGTCTCGAGTTCCAATGTCCTAGAAACGTAATCTGTACAAAAATCGAAACAAACGAACAAAATTTCTGCCCCAGTTTTCACTAGGAAGATTTCGTGAGTTATTGTAACGAACTCTATGCTACTTCATTATTGAAAGCAATGAAAAGCCGGGACTGGTGCACCCAGAGTTATTGCAGGCTAGGGAGTGGATACCCTATATCTCGTAGCAAGATCAACTAGGGGTTGGGAGCCCTATGTTGTAAGATAAAATCAACTAGGGATTCTGTATCCTATGTTGTAAAAGAAGTCATCAACCAGAGAGTGTATACCTTGATTGGAAAAGAAATCACCAACCAGGGAGTGTATACCCTTGATTGAAATAGAAATCATTAACCAGGGAGTGTATACCCTTGATTGGAAAAGAAATCATCAACCAGAGAGTGTATACCCTTGATTGGAAAAGAAATCATCAACCAGAGAGTGTATACCCTTGATTGGAAAAGAAATCATCAACCAGGTAGTGTATACCCATGATTGGCATCAACTACAAGAGTGTATACCCTGCGTCGGGAAAAGAAATAAACCAGGGAGTGTATACCCTTGATTGGAAAAGAAATCATCAACCAGGGAGTGTATACCCTTGATTGGAAAAGAAATCATCAACCAGGGAGTGTATACCCTTGATTGAAAAATAAATCATCAACCAGGGAGTGTATACCCTTGATTGGCAGCGACTACGGGAGTGTATACCATGCGTCGGGAAAAGAAATCAACCAGGGAGTGTATTCCCTTGATTGGAAAAGAAATCATCAACCAGGGAGTGCATACCCTTGATTGGAAAAGAAATTATGAACCAAGCAGTGTATACCCTTGATTGGAAAAGAAATCATCAACCAGGGAGTGTATACCCTTGATTGGAAAAGAAATCATCAACCAAGGAGTGTATACCCTTGATTGGTAGCGATTACGGGAGTGTAGACTCTGCGTCGGGAAAAAAATCAACAAGGGTGTGTATACCCTTGATTGGAAAAGAAATCATCAACCAGGGAGTGTATACACTTGATTGAAAAAGAATCATCAACCGGGGAGTGTATACCCTTGATTGGCATCGACTACGGGAGTGTATACCCTGTGTCGGGAAAAGAAATCAATCAAGGAGTGTATACCGTTTATTGTAAAAGAAATCATCAACCGGGGAGTGTATACCCTTGATTGGAAAAGAAAACATCAACTATGGAGTGTATACCCTTGATTGGAAAAGAAAACATCAACCAGGGAGTGTATACCCTTGGTTGGAAAAGAAATCATCAACCTGGGAGCGTATACCCTTGATTGGAAAAGAAATCATCAACCTAGGAGTGTATACCCTTGATTGGAAAAGAAATCATCAACTAGGGAGTGCATACCCTTGATTGGAATCGACTACGGGAGGGTATACCCTGCATCGAGAAAAGGTGTAGTTGGTGATTGGAGGCCTCATACTACTTTGCATGCGGAAGAAGATTTTTGGAGGAAACTTCCCTTTATTTGGAGTTAATGTTGTAGCTCCTTCTAGCTCTTGCGGAATTCCTTTTGGTTGCACTTACTTTTGCATGGTTTCTTTTGCACATGTTTCCTATTTTCAAACAAAGAACAATTTGTTAGTTTGAAACGGTGGCGGGTTTTGCCGCCTTCATTCTCAACTACTTGATCTCAGTTCTATTGATGAAGATCTCAACCACTTGCTTGCATGCTTTCTGGGGATTGGGTTTCATCTCTAATCCCGAGGACCTTAGATTTATAGATTTTACCACAGCGATCGGTCACGTGGGACCCAATATTTTGCCTTTGTAGGCTTTTCACTTGCTTTTTCTTTTGGATTTCCAGAGTATCGGGGGGAGTTTTGGCCCCTCAAATTCTGCTGTGATGGTTAGTCGTGTGGGAATTAACCTTTCCAACTTTATTTCGCCTTTATTGGCCTTTCACTTCTGACTTTTCTTCCAACTGTAACTTTAGGTCATTTGGAATACTTTGGCTTTTCAAACCTTGCCAAGATGGTTAGCCACGCGGGGCTCAACCTTTCAAATTCATTTGCCTTTATAGGAACTTCAATTTGATTTTCTCCTTTCAAGGTTTTGAGTTTGAATCATCGGCCATTGTGGCCAGTCAGGATCGACTCGATGCCCCTGACGAGGCTGGGTGCCTTTTTCATATTGACCCGTGTCAAATTAGAGCCCTGTAAATCAGTCTTGCCATCTTTTCTTTGCCTTAGTTTCGGGATAGAGTTAAACCGAAATGGATTCAAAAGAAAAATAAGCGACATAACGGACAACGAATTTAAACAAGAGGTGTCCTTTTCGGGGAAAGGAAAGAAGGACTTATCTAGAGTGCATGCAGACTTCAATGAACATGACATGCCCTTTGGACTGGATGCCTGATCCGTGTAAACCGTCCGACTCTCAGAAATTCATCACAACTATTACCTCGAGATTGAGAAACCTTGCCCCGGACTGCGTCCATGTCAGTGACCCATTATCCTTTTCGATCAGTGGCGCCCTTTGCGGGTTTTCACCAACTAACCTCTCTCATTTCTCTTCTCACCATCGCCTTGTAGTGCTCTTTGCGAGTTTTCACTAACAAGACTCTCTCATTTTTAATTTCTCAGCTTACCGTCGCCTCACGGTGCCCGTGTGAGTTTTCACCGATAAGACTCTCTGATTTGCTTGCACCAGATTCGACACTGTATCCTCCAACTTTAAGCATGTTTACCAATTGATCAGAAGAACTTGAATAGTGTTTTGGTGAGAAGAATTTGTATTGAATTACCACTTTGGAACCTCTTCGGTAAAATTATCACCAAACATATAATAACATCTGCCCCAGCTTAAACTCTTGGGAAATGTGGATTTTTATTTTGGTGTGACTGAACCCCAGGGAGAGGCTACCTACGTATCCTTTCGGAATCAAGTCGAACGTAGTTCAGGGAACTTTTGTTTTTGTTTCCTATTTTGATGATTTTTTTTTCGTTTCTTTTCTTTTTTTTCTTTTTCTTTTTTTTTTCATTTTATCATTTTTGTTTATTTTTTCAACATTTACTTTTTTGTTTTGTTTTCCAATAACACTTTTGGGTTCCAAATAGGGTAATCAAAGAAGAGCAACCGGCTCAAAGGGTTTGCAAAGGGGTTAATAGTGTTTAGGTAGCGAGAATGAAAGCCTTCTTCATCCCAATCGGAGAACATTTGAAAATATATAGAGGATCAAACATAGTACCTTTTGATGGCATCTGCATTGACAGCCGTTTCAGGGTTTCCTTCGATGTCCCCCAAGTATAACGCTCCTTTTGGTAGCAATTTCCTTATGATGTATGGACCTTTCCAGTTTGGGGCGAATTTTCCTTTCGCTTCTTCATGGTGTGGGAGGATACGTCTTAAAACGAGTTGCCCTACTTCAAAGTTCCTAGGTCGCACTTTCTTGTTGTAAGCGCGGGCCATTCTTTGCTGGTATAATTGTCCGTGGCACACTACGACCATTCTTTTCTCATCAATCAAAGTTAATTTCTCCAGTCGGGTCTTGACCCACTCATTGTCCTCGATTTCTGCTTCGACAATAATCCGAAGGGAAGGAATTTCGTCTTCTGCGGGTATTACGACTTCAGTGCCGTAAACCAATAGGTAAAGGGTAGCTCCAACAGATGTGCGCACGGTCGTGCGATGTCCCAACAATGCAAAAGGCAGCTTTTCATGCCATTGCCTGGATGTTTGAATCATTTTCCTGAGAATTTTCTTGATGTTTTTGTTTGCTGCTTCAATGGCGCCATTAGCTTTGGGCCGGTAACGGGTCGAGTTGCGGTGTGTTATCTGGAACTGTTCACATACCTCCCTCATCAAGTTACTGTTTAGATTTGCGGCATTGTCGGTAATGATAGTTTTTGGGATACCAAAATGACAGATGATATTAGCATGCATGAAATCCACCACCACTTTCTTAGTGACAAATTTGAACGTGACGGGCTCAACCCATTTCGTAAAGTAGTCGATAGAAACTAAAATGAATATGTGTCTGTTTGAGGCCCTTAGCTCGACTGGCCCAATGACATCCATTCCCCAGGCAACAAATGGCCAGGGTGCCGACATAGGATGCAGTTCTGATGGTGGTTCATGGATTAAGTCGCAATGTATTTGACACTTATGACACTTCCGGACGAAACCAAAACATTCTTTTTCCATGGTCATCCAATAATATCCTGCCCGTAAGATTTTCTTTGCGAGGACGTACCCATTCATGTGGGGACCGCATACTCCTAAATGGACCTCGCTCATGATCCTTTCGGCTTCTTTGGTGTCTGCACATCTTAACAGATTTAGATCGGGAGTCCTTTTATATAGTACTTCCCCACTTAGGAAGAAACAGTTGGCGAGCCTTCGGATGGTTCTCTTTTGGTCTCCGTTGGCTTCCTCAGGATATTCTCTTGTCTTCAAAAAACTTTTAATATCATGATACCATGGTTGGACATCGGGTTCTACTTCGACCGTGTTGCAATAACCATGTCTTTCCTTGATTTGGATCTCTAATGGGTCTATGCGAACATTACCCGGATAGGGCAGCATTGCAGCTAGGGTGGCCAGCGCATCGGATAATTCATTGTGGCACCGAGGAATATATCTGAACTCGACGGCTTTAAATCGCTTACTAAGATTCTCCACATGCCCTCTATAGGGAAGGCGTTTAACATCTCGAGTTTCCCACTCTCCCTGAGCCTGCTTAATGATCAAATCGGAGCTCCCCATGATCAACAACTCTTCTACATCCATGTCAATGGCCATGTTCATGCCCATTATACAAGCTTCATATTCAGTAGTATTGTTTGTGCAGAATAAACAGAGGCGGGCCGTGGAAGGTTAGTGTTGTCCTGTGGGTGAAATCAAGATTTCCCCTATCCCAATACCTTTCGCATTGGCTGCTCTGTCGAAGACCATTTTCAAAGTGTCAGCTCCTTCCGAGATTACTTCGACGGAATTGATTTCTTCATCCGGAAAATAAGTTCTCAAGGGTTGGTATTCATCATCAACCGGATTTTCAGCTAGATGATCGGCCAATGCTTGAGCTTTCATAGTTTTGCGAGTGACATAGACAATATCGAATTCTGTGAGCAAGATTTTCCATTTTGTTAATCTCCCGGTTAGCATTGGCTTTTGGAATATGTACTTCAAAGGATCCAGCCTTGTGATGAGGTAGGTGGTATAAGCCAATAAATAATGTCGGAGCTTCTGAGCAACCCAAGTTAGAGCGCAACAAGTCCTTTCTAACTGAGAATACTTGGCCTCGTAGCTTGTGAACTTCTTGCTTAAGTAATAAATGGCATGCTCTTTCTTCCCGGTTGCATCGTGTTTCCCGAGAACACACCCAAAGGAATTTTCTAGCACCGTTAGGTATAGGAACAAAGGTTTCCCTGGTTCTGGTGGGACTAACACTGGAGGATTTGACATTTATTCTTTGATCTTGTCGAAAGCGTCCTGGCACTCGTCTGTCCATTTGATGGCTGCATCTTTTTTAGCAGCTTGAATATAGGCTCGCATGTGGATGTCAACTGAGTGATGAACCTGGTGATGTAATTCAACCTACCCAGCAGACTCATGACTTCCTTCCTGGTTCTTGGGGGTGGGAGATCCCGAATAGATTTTATCTTTGTCGGGTCTAGCTCGATGCACCGTCGACTGACTATAAATCCCAGTAATTTTCTGGATGGAACTCCGAAAGCGCATTTCTCTGGGTTTAATTTCAAATCATATTTGCGCAGGCATTCGAAGAATTTCCTCAAATGCTGCACATGGTCACTTTGGGTTCTGGACTTAATGATCACATCATCCACGTACACCTCAATCTCCTGATGCATCATGTCATGGAATATGGCGGTCATGGCCCTCATATAAGTTGCCCTAGTGTTCTTTAAACCAAATGGCATGACCCGGCAACAGTAACCAAAGGTGTAGTGAAGGCTATCTTTTCTGCATCCTCTTCATCCATCAACACCTCGTGATATCCGACATAGTAATCGACAAAAGATTGTACCTCATGTTTGGTACAATTGTCAACTAGGATATGTATGTTTGACAGTGGAAAATTATCTTTGGGACTTGCTTTATTCAGATCTCGGTAGTCGACACATACTCGGACCTTTCCATCCTTTTTAGGCACCGGAACCACATTGGCCAGCCAGGTGGTGTATTGGACCACTCGGATTACTCCAGCCTTTAGTTGTTTAGCGACCTCTTCTTTGGTCTTGTCACTCATGTCTATTTTAAATTTCCTCCGCCTTTGTTGGACAAGTGGATGACCAGGGTAGGTTGGCAATTTGTGTACCACCAAGTCCATACTTAGTCCGATCATGTCGTCGTAGGACCAAGCAAACACGTCTTTGAATTCAAATATGAGTTGAATCAAGGCGTCCCAAGTCCTTTCGTCCGTGTGGACGCTTATCATGGTTTCTCGGATCTCCTCTTCACTGCCCAAGTTAACGGATTATGTTTCGTTCATGTTTGGCTTAGGCTTATTCTCGAATTGTTCCAATTCTCGATTTATTTCTCTAAAAGCCTCTTCTTTGTCATATTCCGGTTCTTGATTCATTATTTCGAGTTTAGACGGCATATTAAGATCAGAGCATGAAGTCCGCAAGAATGTCATGTTTTTTAAGGCCGCATTATTAGGACTGAAAAAATAAGAAAAGTAAACAACAATCAAGAAGAATAATAGACGACGAAATTTTGATTTCATTTCATTGAATTGGAACATAGGAGGGTTCACATCGGAATTTAAAAGGCAAGAAATTAAAAACACTTTAGTTACACCCTGAAATAACTCATAGTGCAGAAAGGATGGCAAAAGCTGAACTACCGGGACTCCCGCCTGACAGGGAATGGAGTAGCCTTCCAGTTTTGCAACTTGGCATCAAGCCCCATATACTGCACTTCGGTAGTACTGGATCCTTCTCCTGGTTGGACAATATGGGCCTCATACAACATCTGTCTCATTGCTCCGCATATTTCTTCGATTTCTTCGGCCGTGAAAGCCTCTTCCTCTTCCTCCATATATTTTGCTTCACAAATGATACAGTGATGTGTGGGATAGGCTGAGGCAATACCCAACCATTTTCTTACGTTGGTCAGCCCATTGTTCATCGTCAGGAGTAGCTTGAAACCCCATGCCAAAGAACTTTTTATTGGTAGGCAAGGTGATAGGTTCTTTAATGCCTTGCAAGGACACCCGAGCCCTTTTCCAGGTGTGTACCCTATGTTTAATCATGTCATTAGCGACCATAATTGACACGTTTGACAGGAAGGGTTGAGGGCACGGGGTTCCTTCCTCATGCTAGTCTGCCACCACAATCTCGAAAGACTGGTAGACCATGTGCTTGCTGCCTTCTCTTGCTTCCAGGCATGGGACTGATGGGTCCCTGTAAATAGATTGCTCGTCCTCTCCATGGACCACAAATTCCTAGTCTTCATATTCGAACATAACCATCTGGTGAAGAGTAGATGGCACTGCCCCTGCTGCATGGATCCAAGGCCTTCCAAGGAAATAATTGTAGGAAGTATCCATATCCATGACCTGGAATGTCACTTCAAAATCTACAGGGCCGATTGTCAAGACCAAATCAATCTCCCCGATCGTGTCTCTCTTGATACCATCGAATGCATGGACGCACACATTGTTGGGCCTAATTATCTCAGTCCCGATCTCCATTCTTTGTAGGGTTGAGAGAGGGCAAATATCAACCCCATAGGTGGAGAGCTTTGTTATGGGTAGCCCCTTCTGGGGGCAAGTCATTCTTGCTAAATGAGATCCGGTTGATTTCGAAAAATCGCTCCGACATTCTTTCCATTTGCTCAACTGTGATGTTGGCCAGAACGTATGCTTCGTTAAGGGTTTCGATCAGTATTTTTTGATGCTCGTTTGAATTTACCAGCAAGGATAGAAATGGGACCTGAGTGGGGGACTTTATGAGCTCCTCAATTATGACGTATTCAGCGGTTTTCATATTCTTGAAGAATTCTTCTCCCTCTCCAGCGCTGATCGTCCTTTTAGGCGGAAAGCGTTTCATCCTGCTTTTGTTCAGTTCTTCCAGGTCGAGGTATTTCTCTGGTGAGTTTATATCACCTCTTTCCCCAGTAATTTCTTTCCCTTTGTACGTCACCAACGTCTTGTGGTAATTCCAGGGGATGGCAGTAGTACTTTTCATGGGAGTTTGCAACGTGCGGCTAATAACCACGGGCTCATTCAGCCTTGGTGAAATTATTTTCCCCCGCGCCATATACGTTCCCTTCGGCATGTACATTTTTGGGTTGTTCATCATTGCCTTGTTGAATTGTAACCTTCTGGGAGGGCCCAACACACTTTGTTCCTTCCTGGGTGCCTTGGGGATGTAAAGAACATCGTCTTTAGAGGGTCTCCTATTTGTCTCGGCCCCAGCCTTCTCGGTGATCTGAGGGACGGGGTTACTCTTCTTCATCTCTTTGACTGGTTTGGGTGCCGCCTTGGGCTATCTTTCCAAATCTACGATGGCGATGATGGACTTTAGAGCTGGATCAAAATCCTGGTCCTCGCAAATCATGCCGATGACGGGCCCATGATTGTGAGTGGGCAATGCATTGTGTGTCACATTTGGAGCTTCTTCGTCCCTTAACACCACTTTCTTTTGTTCTATAAGGCTTTCCATGACTCATTTGAGGGTCCAACACTCTTCCGTGTCATGCCCTCCTGCTCCGGAATGGTAGGCACAATTGGTTCCCGACTTGTATGATGCTGATGCTCGGTTTTGCCTGGTTGGAGGTACGGGTTGTAGAAGCCCCATCTGGACTAATTTTTGGAAGAGGCTTGAATACGGCTCCCCGATAGGAGTGAAGTTGTGTCTCCTTGGTGGTTTCCAGGGGTAGGTGTTTACGGGTAGTTTTGGGGAGGGCGTGGATTATATGGAGCTTAGGGAGGATGAATGTTTATCGGAGGTGGAGCTCTATTCTGATTGTATTGTTGTTGTGGCCTGGGATGTGGTTGAGCGTTCATTGCCGCATAGGGAAGAGGGGGCGTAGCATAAGCTGCATCTTGGTGAGGATAGTAATGTTGGGAAGCTTTGGGAAATGGACGTGGGTATTGTCTAGGCTTCCTAACATCGGAAACCATCATGGCCCCTTCTTCTTTCTTTTTTCTGTTGGTTACGGATCAGCTTTGGATGGCCTGAGAGGTTGCTCTTATGGCAGATTGGCTCAGGATACGACCAATTTTTAGACCATTCTCCACCATTTCTCCAATTTTGATTGCTTCCGCAAATGGTTTGCCCATGGCGGACATCATATTTTGGAAGTAATCAGCTCCCTGTTCTTGTAGAAAGACACTGACCATTTCAACCTCATCCATCGGAGGTTTGACCTTGGAGGCCTGCTCGCACCATTTGATGGCGTACTCTCTGAAATTTTTTGAGGGTTTCTTTTTTAGATTGGATAGTGAGTTCCTATCGGGAGCGATGTCCACATTGTATTGGAATTGCCAGAAAAAGTCTCGTGCCAGGTCATCCCATATGTGCCAGCGGGATATATCCTGGTCCATGTACCATTCTGATGCAATTCCTGTCAAGCTTTCTCCAAAATATACCATGAGAAGTTCCTCTTTCCCACCTGCTCTCCGGAGCTGGTTGCAGTACCTTTTCAGATGAGCTATGGGGTCCTCATGTCCTTCATATTTTTTTAACTTGGAGGTTTTAAACCCAAGAGGCAAGTGGACGTGCGGGAAAATGTACAAATCTGCATAGGAGACGCTTTTTCTGCCCACTCAGCCCCTCTATATTCTTGAGGCTCTACTCAATACTCTTCATTTTCTGGGCCATTTATTCATGCTCGGGGCTTTTCTTATCTTGTCCTAAAGTGACCTCAGATTGAGTTTGTTGGGGGTATGCATTGGGAGTAACATGAGTGGTATCCAGATGGACGGACGGTGTTTGGAATGTGAATGCTGGCCGCTCGAAAATTGGCCAAGAGATAGTTGGTGGAGCCGTGGCGGAGATTGGTGGTACGGTGAAGATGTTGGAAGACACACCACAAAACAAGGCCTGGGGGCAAACCTCAGAAGACTTTCTAGCAAAGTGAGCCGACATAGTTGGATATCCAAACGGCGTGGCTGGGTAGCTTATGGGGATGTTGGATGTCCCGCCTGCCCTAGGAATTATCTCTGGGAAACCCGGGTGGTACTGGGTGGTTCCCTACCATTGGACCATGCGTCCCACATTTCCACCATGCGGCAACGCAAAGTCCTATTTTCTTCAGCTGTTGCTGATTCAAATATTGGGATGATCGGATTTAGGTCTTCCACAGAAGAGTTGACGACTGGCAAGTGACTTTCAGACGTCATTTCTATGCTCCCTTTTGAGCTAGTGAAGTAAGGATGGGAAGCCAGGTTACGAAAAAATCAACCACCTAAACATACCTTTAAGATCGAACCAACAAAATGTTAGGTTGAAACATTTATCACATAGGAAATCGCACATTTGGAGTATGAAATACACCTGATCAATTTAAATGCTTTTCTATATGTTTTTGCAACAGTTGTGTACTTCATCCCGGCTTTATTTCTCGGTTTTTCCCTTTATAACATTCTTGCCCTTACTTTGTTATCGTTTCCGTTCTTTTATTCTTCGTTCGGTTTCTTTTCTTATGGTTATGATCGAATCCTATGTGGATTGCCTACATATCATGGTGCCACGTGAATCAGATCATCACGTAGTTCATGCGATAAATACCAAAGGACATAAACTTTTTTGAATTTTCATTCATTAGGAAAAAAAAACTTTCAGCTTTCATTCATTACAAAGACTCCGACATATTTTCTTGGGAATTTTAAAGAAACTACAAATACTTAAAGTAGACAAAAGCAGGGAAATAAAATACAGACTCAAAAAGGACATCAAGAATACATAAGTGCCTCTGATTGTTGATAAGCCTTTCATCAGTTCTGCTTCTCTCTGGGTTCTCAGCAGCTATTTTTAATTCCTATATCTGGGCCCGGAGAACATCATTTTCTTTGGTTAACCTATTTTTCTCCCCTTCAATTGTGGCGGTATGTAGAATGTTTTCAAATTTGATTTCCCTGACCTGGACTTCCAACTTGCTTATGGTAGCTTGTTAGCTATTTTCCTTTTCTAACAAAGCCCAGTGCTCTTGTGTTTGCTCGGTGAATTTTTGCACGTGGGGTCTCTTTGCGGGTCGTTCTTGCTCTTGATGCTCTCCGCCTCTTATGGCATACCAAGAAGTGTAGGCAGGCTCCACTTCCCCTTTAGATAAATTTCTCACCCGAGTTTTATGTTCAAAAACCTGCACTCGTTCCAGATTTGACGGACCCTGCCTTCAGGAAATGCAGCTCTCGGGCATAACCCAATGGCTTGTTGGCTTAAATCCTTGTTATGGGGAACACCCTGTTGTCTCCCCAACTGGCGTAAGACATATTGATAACCTCAGTAGACATATTGATAACCTCGCCGACAGGGAGCCACCCGAACGTCCACTCGATTTGGTCGGCAGTCAATGAACTCAAGTATGAGTGCCAGGCTTCCGTGCCCTCAGGAAATTTGTGGCCCTTTACCCGAGTACCATGTTACTTGATGTAATTCAAACCGATTAAGCCGTAGTTCATGTAGTCTGGGCGGTGACAGAGGTGCTCGATCAACCAGATATCTAGAAGCAGGTTGCACCCCTCAAAGAACTTCCCCCCATATTGGCAAACTGTTAGAGCACGGTAAATCTCGGCTAAGACCATCTGTATAAGTGTTCCATTGGATTTTTCCATCATGAAATCTTCCATTCCCACAAGCCTGATATCTATGCATCTGTCACTTTTTGGGAAAATCAAGGTGCCCAAGAACGCTACCACAAAAGCTAGCCCCCGACGGGCTTCCCATTTAGCCTGATCTTTATGAGTTAGACCAGTGCTGTCAGTCTCATAACCTCGGGGGTCTCCATAACGTCTGTAAAGAAAATATAAAGTGCAGAAACCTTTGGACAGGTGTGGGTCTTGGACGTCCCAACTAATGCTTAATAGATCCAAGAACTTATGTGGAGTCACCGCCCTGGGTGCCACTGGGTACCGGCTTCTAAGATTGTCATTGAGACCAACATACACTGTTATTTCCTCTAGCGTGGATGTCAATTCAAAGTCTAAAAAGTGGAACACGTTGTGGGCGGGATCCCAAAATGGTACTAGAGCCTCGATGATGTCCAACCTCGGCTTGATTTTTAGAAGACCAGTAAGTCCGCCTAAAGCATTCATAGTAGAATTTCTACTAGTTTCCCCCATGTTTCTCCACCACATATGGAGTCCTAAAGGGATTTACTCGACTGCCCTAAAGGGAATGTTTTCAACTGTATTCATCCTGCACATTCGTTTTTTGATTAAAACTACAAAAATTTTTAAAAGTGTTATTTTTTGCACAGTGGTTTTTAATGGACCATTTTTGTGAATACGACCCTTCGATACTTCGGGTAGGAAGTTTTTAAGGCTGTGTTTGCAAATTGGGTCGAAATTTAAAGACAAACCACGGGCGACCACTTTTGCTAAAACAACCTTTTGGTGCCCCACTTGGGCAATGATGGCGTCACCTAATTTTATTTAGGACTATATCCTTTGAAAAATAGAGTTGGACCCGATGAGGGTTGCCTACGTATCCCACACCGGTAAGAATCAAACAATGCGTAGTTCGGGAAAATCTTGACTGATTTAAGAATATACACCTACTCATTTTGTTTTGGGATATTAATTTTTAGAAATTTTGGCAGAGTTTTGGGAGAAATACGAGGATTTTCAAAATAAGGTGAATTTTCTATTCTACCTCCTTCTTGGTTTTTCTGTTAGTTTTTTTATTTTTATTTTAACCAGTCAATACAGAAGCTGAAACAAATAAATGCATATGTGGTAGGTAAGATGCATTAGGGTAGTCTTTTATTTTTGGGTACACCTGTCCTAGACGGACCCAACCCCTATGTTGAGTCCCCTAAGTCAAAGGCACGTGTTGAAAATAATCGTTCCTAGTAGGGATCCGACATGAGGCTATGTTATACTAAGTTTAAATCCTGGGGTTTTGTTCTAGACCAGGTTTACCCGGGC
>ML431231.1:17562-31297 GCA_005239525.1 Nicotiana knightiana
GATGTTTGATTATTCTTTATGTTTTCTATTTGAAGGAACATTTTAGTTTTAAAATCAATTGGGACGTTTTATGGATTTATCTTGGACAAGTTACGATGACGTACACTTGTTGTTTTTGAACACATGGTAATCACGTCACATGAAATGCACCCGTGGTTGCTATATGTGTCTTATTAGTTGTTTGGAGTGAGGGTCGTGGGCATGAGTTGCCACTCTCGAGTGTAGTTTATGGGAATTTGAGATAATAGCTGATTCTTTTCCAAATTTCAACCTAAAGATGAATTTTTCAACCTAAAGGATATGTAGAGGATTGTTTAAGCTTAAATTCTAAAGGACACAAATCTTGGGCTATGGCCATATTTTAGCCCAAGTTATCATTTGATTCTTTTGTCCAATCCTAGTTGTGGCTAGTTTATAGGGAGATCACTAGTTCAGGAAATCCAACTAAGTCTTAATAATATTTACTTTCCCGTTTGATAAATCAATAGGAAATATGGTAATAAAAAATACACGTTCATTCATACATTCACTTATGAGCATAATACAACGGATTTACTGGTTTTCCATTTTTGGCAGCCTAAACATAAATCTGAAATGCTTATTGATTCTGAAATGGATTGGCAAGGCAAAATCATGCTACTCTCAGAACTTTTATGATTTCTTAGCAAAAAGATTGAACCGCAGGCAGTCTTATCAATTTTTTTTTGAGATAGTGATTCATATCAATTTAAAACAAACTGATCTCATGTTTCCAAAAGCTTAAAATTCACACGTATGGATACATTGATTTTCGCAGATTTTATGAGACACATGATTATCTAGTGATTCTAATCATGTTGAAATTCTACTGAATTGGAAATAACTATTTTTTCCTAAAAATCCAAACGGGGTGTTTAAACAGATTTTACATACGTTCTTTTGTCTAATATCATTCGCAGAACAGAAAAAATTGTAACCTCGAAATTCCAGGGACATGAATAAAACTGAAATTAAGCGTACAGTCCAGTCTTAAATTACATTACAATGAAAAGCTAACAAAATGCAGAGGAATTATAACTTGACTGCCGCTATACACTTTCCAGAATGAAAGAAACTAAAAATAAGATTCTAACTAATTTGCTGACTCGAAACTCCCTTGAGGCCTTACGTTTGAGCCTTCTCTTTGTAATATGTAGAACACCACAATATAATTTAGGTGTTGTGCAACTACCAAAACCAAACTAACCATGAAGAGGTCAGTCTTAATCCTGATATTGCGTGTGTTTAAACCGTACTATCTGGCAGAATTGTTTATGCGCTTTCTCAGTGAATATGATCATAAAAGGATCAACTCAACTCCGGAATGTCATTTTCAAACTTTGGACCTTCAGTTCATATTAATTCCCTAACTTGGTTATTTAGGCATTTTAAGAGGATAAATCTGACCATAATAAAGGATTCAGATTCTTTCCTCTAAGGAGCCTTTGATTATCCACTTTATATCTGTAAAGGGTGATTTTCATCACCCTAGGCTACTGTTTATGCACTACCCAGGGGGTGAATTTGATTATCCACTATGAGTATTGAACATTTTTTGAGTACATATAATTTGAAGCAAACAACATATACCAGCAAGAGCCATACTAACATCAAGATATTATTTTTCACACTCACAGATTCATTATCATACCAATAAACATCCAAAATATCACATTTTTTTTACAAAACTGAAGAAAGAACTTCAGTTACCTAGAGCAGCTAGTTTTACACAGCAAGTAGAGGATAAATCTTCAAATCCAAAATTTTATTAAACAAATGAACTGTTACATACCTTTCGGATAGAAAATGTATCATAATAGAACTTGACCAAATAAAGGTCAAGTGAAGATGGTGGTCAACAAAGAGAAAGAAGGTCTCAGCAGCATCAAACAAGTTAATCCCTCAGTGACAACCAAAACCCAGGAAATCTTCTAAAAAAAAAACTAAGTAAGAACTCTTTATGACTCCTACCAGGAATGATTAGACACAGAGAAGCTGAAAGGCGAGATGCTGATGAATTCTCTTTAAGAAAAGATTCATAGATTTCTTTTTCTATTCTTTCCTTTTCTACTGATGTTTTTTTGATGTTTGTACTGTTTTTGAGCAGCAGCTGCTCTCCTCCAATTTTCGTATGCCTTTTGAGAGTGAGAGGACCTATCTTTATATAGGTTGTATAAGGGTCAGCATATTGGGGGAATATTCTTCCCTAAAATATTTAAAAAAATGTCAAATAGTACAACACATTTTAACAGCCTTGGTACAACTGTTAGGACAGCTGTGCATTCAAATTTTTACCCCAATTTTTACCTCTGATTTTAGTTTTCTTTATTTCATTTTAGACCTTTATTTCTGTTCAAGAAACTTCTCAGGTAAGATCTTCCTACTTAATATCCCCAAACTACCCTACAAAGTTTCTGAAATTACCCTTGGTGTAACTAGGGTCAGGTCAATTGGGTTTACTATTAACTCTAGTCAGCCATTTAGGATTTTAAATGACTTAAAGGTGAGACTAATTGACCTATTTCAACTCAAACCTGATTGATTGGGCTTAATTAGTCATTTAGGATTCGGATTACCTACTCAGACTTAATTAATTATTTTTACCTTTGCATTTCTTCCTTAAGCATAACAGTAGCTTTGCATTTCAGATTTTACATAACTCAGAGTCTCATGTCATTAGGGCAGACAATGTTCTATGAGGCAATTTCAAGTGAATACCATAGTTTAGGAAAGAGTTTCTCCTAAATGAAAACGAACAGAGTATTCATGACTATAACTGGGCAAACACAAGTGTGAAAAGTCGATGGAGTTCACTCAAAACAGCATACAAAGAAGTTTTATAGGATTTCATGATTACATAACACATCAATAAGCAGATAGCATAATGAACATGCTAGCATTACAAATATGGGAATCCATATGACATGATGCAGCAAATAAGCACATTCTAAGGCATAGTTCAATTTAGTTATCTATATACACAAAAATTATCAAAAGTCTTTTGCTAATGAGACGGGTTCAGAAAGGCTTAGATCAAGTGTTATCCAGTCTAATTAAGTAGTCGTCAATACAAATCAATTGCTGATACTAGAACAGTCAGAGATTGCTAGGAATATCAATTACTTTAACCAATGAGGAAAATAGAAACACAGTAGGCAAATTCAAACTTATTAAGATGCCATGTGTAAGAGGAAATCAACAATGAACACAATGTAAACTTGAACAATTACTGAACAAGGAGGGCGAGTGTTTACTGAATTTTTTTTTTTGAACCAGCAAATAAAGGATTTGTTTACCCGTTTTAGGAGTCATAATCAGAACAAAAGAAAAAGAAAGAAATTAGAAATCATTGGTGATGGTGGATTGAAGGGTGAAATCAGAAAAATAGAGGGAGGATCGAAGAAGGGTTTTACCTGGGCATTAGGACTGAAATCAACCCTTTGCGGCTAGAATCCCATGTCCATCGGTCATTACGTTTGACCACTGGACAACAGACGCCCATGGTGAGACTTCGCGAAAGCTTCGTGCATGCTCAAATTTGATAGAGCATATGAGAGATTAAGCGATTTTGTGGTTAATCTTGCAAGGTATGGGGTTGAACGGAAAAGGGAATGGAGGAGGAAAAAAGGATTGTGTCGGTTAGGGTTTTCAGATTCTCAGGTCTGAAATAAATTGAAATCTGGTGGTTTTTGGTGAAAACTAATAGCGGGATGTTGTTGAGGGTGAAGATTAGGTTGTGGGGTAATATTTTGGCGTGGTTTGATTAATTAGAAAGAAGAGAGAGAGAGAGAGAGACGGACATGGGGAGTGTGAGACTTCTGGGCTTGAGAAGGTAGGTTGGGGGGGGGGGTTGGACAGTTATATAGTATAGGTTTAATTAGTTCCCAGCCATTAGATCTTAAGAGATCAGCGACTGGGGTTAGTATTAGTCCAAACGGGATCGTTTTTTGGCGAGGGCTGGGGTAGGCCGGGTTGCTGGGGCTATGGGATGGGCAGGTGAGTAGTGTAGATATAGGTTTGGGCCTGGGTATTTCTTGGCCCATGTCCGATTTTAGGCCTAATTTTGCCTATACTAATTTAATTAATTAGCTTTTAATTAAATCAAACACTTAATAACAAAGTGTAGTGGTTAATTCTAACTTAATTTGTCTATTAATTAATTAATTTTAATATTCCTAATTAAACCCATAAAAAATGATTAATTTTAGCAATTGGTTATCAAAACTACATCACCTCAAATAATCATAATTCATTTTGTTATTCAATTCAATCAGTCACAAATAATGAGTTTATAATTCCTTGATAATAATGGTGCGCCGAATGATGCAATTTTAAATAATCTTAAAAAAATGAATTATGAATATGCAAATGCAAAACAATTCACAATTAATCACTAAAATTCCAACAAAAATCCATAAGATTAATTTACTTATCTAATTTTTGTAGGAGTATTTAGTAGGTGAAAATTACATGCTCACACTAAGGTCCAAAGAGTCAAATATTGGGATATGCACAAAAATGCATAGTGTAGCATCAGTACAACCGAATCCATGTACTGAGTAAGTGTCGAGCCTAACCGCGGCGAAGTAGTGATGAGGCTAGGACACGAGAACCAACTAAACCTGTGCAGTTTAATCATATACGGAGAAAATAATAACAATAAGAACTAAGCAACTAAATACAAGGAAAGGGGAACATGCTGAGGGGAGGAAATATCAGCTAATAGAGATAAGAAGTAAGGCAAAAAATTAGATATCACTTTAAATAACAGAAATAGATACACAAAAAAAAAAAAACAAGTGCACGACATCACCCTTCATGGTTTTACTCTCAGCCTCACCAAATAATAAACATAATGCACGGTATCAACCTTCGTGCCTTTACTCTCATCCTCACAATAAATCAATAGAAATGGCACGACATCACCCTTCGTGCTATTAATATCATAATATGGCATGGCATCACCCTTCGTGCTTTTACTCTCTTCCTCACAATATCATGCACGACATCACCCTTCGTGCTTTACACTCTTCCTCACCCCAAAAAATCAATAACAGAAATCCAGTAAGGAAATTCAACAATATAACAATAATAAGAACCACAACGTCCCGGCAAGAGAGCCAACAATAGAATTAATATCATCCCGGCAAGGTTAACAACTATAACTAATTTCATTTAGTCACTTAACTTCAAGTAGTAATGCTAAACTTGAACCAATATTCAACAATGATCAACACCAAGGAAATACCGCCAAGACGGATAATGATCAAATTAAACTCAAGTAATGCTTAATAAAACATCACATAAATCACAATATCTGACTCGCGGGCATGCTTGACACCAAAGGATAGGTACTCGACACCACACCTATACATTGAACAAATCACTAACACGTAGAAAGTATGACACAATACCTATTCCCTCAACCTAAGGTTAAGCTAAACACTTACCTCGAATTTCACGTCTAACTAAAGCCTCAGTTACCGCCTTCCCTTTAGTATTCGCCTCCAATTCGATTGTATCTAGACATAATTCGCTTAATAATATCAATAAATGCTAAATAATTAAACCCCAATGCTCAATTATGAGTTTTCTATCATTCTTCCCAAAAAGTCAAAAATCGACCACGGGCCCGCTTGGTCAAAACACGAGGTTCAGACCAAACCCCAACAACCATTCTAACGATCCGATTGGTCATTTTGAGAGTTAGTTCCCCAATCCCCTAATAACCATTTCTCCCATGTCTATTTATGTTATTGGATCTTGTCGGAGCGTTGAGTGATGAAATCCGGGGTGATTTTGGACACGTAGTCCATAAATGTGGAATTTAGTTTTAGAAATCTGGCTGTGGCTAGAGCTGTGTGAAGACGGATCCGGATGGAATTTCGTCGACTCCGTTAGCTCCGTTGGGTGAATTTGTGGTTAGGAGCGTGTTCAAAATGTGTTTTCGAGGTCGTCTGTGGATTTAGGCTTGAATTGGCGAATGTTAGAATTTCGGCGATTTCGGCCGATAGGTAAAATTTTGACATCGGACTCGGAATGGAATTCCAAAAGCGACAGCAGGTCCATAATGTAATTTATGACCTGTGTGAAAAAATTGAGGTCATTCAGATGAGTTTAGACGTGTTTCGACATCAAATGTGAATTCTCGAAAATTAATAAGTTCTTAGGCTTGAATCTATGCATATTTGATGGTTTTGATGTTATGATATGTGTTTTTAAGGCTCGACCAAGTTTGAATGGGGTATTAGTGCTGGTTGGTAGTTTTGGTTGAGGTCCCGACGGCCTCGGGTTGTTTCGAATGCCCAACGGGTGAGTTTGGAACTTTTAGAGAAGCTGAACCATTCTGGTTCTGGTGTCTCGCACCTGCGAGGGTATTTCTGCAGGTGCAGACACACAGGTGCGAAGGGAGTGCACGCAGGTGCGGACGTAGCTTAGGCTGGCCCGACTCGCAGGCGCGAAAGAGTATCCGCAGGTGCGGAGAAGCACCTGCAACCCAGCCACCGGAGGTGCGACCCTAGGTATTATAATGAGTTTTCGCACTTGCGATTATGTTTCCGCAGGTGTGGCATCGTAGGTGCGATCCCATTTTCGCAGGTGTGAAACATCTGGGCTGGTTATACCAATATCCGAGGGTTTTAAATTCATAACTCCAAAATCGATTGTGAGCTCGGGACTTGGCGATTTTCAGTGGTATTTGAAGAGAAGAATCATAGGTAACGTTTTCTAACCTTAATCCATTTGTATATCAATAATCTCTATCAGTTTCCTCAATCTAATCAATTAAATTAGATGAAAACCATGACATTGGGATGAAATCTCCCCAAGTAGAAATCTGAGGATTTAGGGAGATTTAGACGTCGGATTTTTTTGATTCTTGTTCGAGTGGATTCATGAGCGAATGGGTGTTTGGGAAATATAAATTTTGATCCGATTTCGAGACGTGGGCCCGGGGGACTTTTTGGGCGACTTTCTAATTTCGCGTATTAGCTTAGAGATAATTAGCTATTTTTTCCCTTGAAGTGATATATACATTATGCAATCAATTTGAATAGATTTGGGCCACCCGGAGTCGGATACTCGTGGCAAGAGCGTGGTATTGAGTTGATTAGAGCAGTCAAGGTAAGTGGCTTGCCTAATTCTGTGTTGGGGGACTTTCCCTCAGACATTTTTATACTGATTTTGTTACGTGGACGCCGTGTAGGTGAGGTGACGAGTGCGTACACAGGTCATTGTTTCTAAAATCCTATTTTTACTTCCATGAAATCACTCATTTTCATTCCTATGTTATTGTTTCCTGTCTTAACTGAGTAGTTATTTTAAGAGTAAGCATGCCTACCTGTCCTTACTTGATTTCCCCTTATTTACTACTAGTTGCACCATGCTTAGTTAGCTTTACTCTATTCTTGCCCGTTGTTTACCTGGACTATTTAATGAAGCTATATCCGACATACTTCTACTTTGCATATTTAAATTGGGACTACGGGCCGAGATCCGGGAGCTTTCCCCCTATACTGCATTTCATATTTAAATTGGGACTACGGGCCGAGATCCGGGAGCTTTCCCCCTATACTGCATTTCATATTTAAATTGGGACTACGGACCGAGATCCGAGAGCTTTCCCCCAGTACTGAAATGCATATTTAAATTGGGACTACGGACAGAGATCCGGGAGCGTTTCCCCTGTACTGCATAGCATATTTAAATTGAGACTACAGACTGAGATCCGGGAGCTTTCCCCTTGTAGTGCATTGCACATTTACTATTGAGATATATGCTGTGCTGAGCCGAGAGCTCTATGTCTGTTATAAATTCTTCCAGTTTCCATTAAACCTGTTTATCATTTCTCATCTATGTTTCACTGTTTTAAATTTATATTGACTTGTTTTAAAAACTCAGTAGAGCCTCAACCTGACCTCGTCACTACTTGACTGGGGTTAGGCTTGGCACTTACGGAGTACCGAATGTGGAGTACGCACGCCATTTCATGCGCATGTTTTCCCCATGTGCAGATCCAGGTACCAACACCCAGTATCGTGGCTAGGAGTCGTTCTAGCAGCTGCCAGGAGACCGCGAGGTAATTCTGCCGCATCCGCAGAATCTCACGAGTCCCCTTTTACTCTAGTATAGGCAAAGAGGACTTATGTATTTTCCACCATTTCATTGTATAGAGCTACATTTAGTAAAGAGCTTGTGATTATCGTGACATTCCGCATTTTGGGAAGTGAAAGTGTACATGATGAGCAGCTATGTTATATCTACCCCGGGCTTGCTTGGTCAAAACACGAGGTTCAGACCAAAACTTGATCACCCATACATCCACAAGCCCGAATATATAATTAGTTTTGGAAACCGACCTCAAATCGAGGTCTAGATTCTCAAATTTGTAAAATCCCTAATTCTCCTAAAATCCCTAATTTCTACTCTTCAAGAACAAGATTTAGGTCTAAAAATCTAATGGGTGTTGACGGAAATTGAAGGGAATGAAGTTAAGAACACAAACCTATGACTTGGTGATGAAGTTCCTCTTCAAAACTCTCCCCTAAGCTTCCTTGGTTTTGAAAATATGAAGTTATGGCCTAATTCCCGTTTTGCTACTGTTTTAAAAAAAAAAGAACTGGACTGGCTTTCTATGTGTTCGCTTGCCTCAGGTCACATTCGCATAGGCTTATTCCCCCCTGGCCTACGCGATCGCGTCTAAGGGGAGGTGTTCGCATAGCTCACCCAGGTCCTGTCCAGCCCCCCCTCCTACTATTGTGTGTTCGCGGTTGACCTGGTGCATTCGCATAGAGTAATTTCCCAGTTCTCCGCGTTCGCACCCCAAGTCTATGCGTTCGCATAGAGCAAGAACCCAACCCCTTCCTCGTTTGTTCATTATGTTCGCGTGGGTTACCACGCATTCGCATAGGGTAATTACCTGGACACCAGCAAACAACAACTACACTAGATTTTCTAAGGCCGACAACACTCCGATGCCTATCTGAAACTCACCTGAGCCCTCGGGGCTCCAAACCAAACATGCAAGCAACCTTAAAAACATCATACGGGATTAGTCGTGCGATCAAATTGCCAAAATAACATCTTAAACAACGAATTTAGCATAGAATTCAAAGAAAAATCTCAAAACTTTCAAAGTTTCAAATTTCACAACTACGGGTCCGAATCACGTCAAATGACATCCTTTTCTTACCAAATTTTTTACAGTCACAACTCAAATATCATATTAAATACATATCGGGCCTCGGAATTAAAATACGGGCCCGATACCATCAATTTCAGATAACCTCAAATTTCCAAAACTCCTATAATTTCAATTAAACAATTTCTTTCAAACATTCATTTCTAGGGCTTGGGACCTCGGAATTCAATTCCGGGCATATGCCCAGTTCCCATATTATCCTACCGACCCTCCGGGACCGTCAAATCTCCGGTCCGGGTCCATTTACCCAAAATGTTGACCGAAGTCAGCTTAAATTTTATTTTTAAGGCAAAATTAGCATTTTCTCAGTTTTCCATATAAAAGCTTTCCAGATAAATGCCAGGACTGTGCACGCAAAACGAGGTGAGATAAAAGGAGGTTTTCAAGCCCTCGGAACACAGTTTTCACTTCTATAACAGTAGATGACCTTTTGGGTCATCAGAGAACCAGAACAACAAAACAAAAGACATTAACATGCCAAAAACATCCTGTAGCCTATCCAAAACTTACCCGAGCCCTCGGGGCTCTAAACCAAACATGTACTCATGTCTAAAAATAGCATACTGACTTGATCATGCGATCAAATCATTAAAATAACATCTAAAACAATGAATTTAAACTCAAAACTCATCATTTTTTTGAAAAACACTTAACTTTCACTATTTATCAACCGGACGTCCGTACTGGGCTTTGGAACCAAAATATGGGCCCGATACAAATGATTTCAAACGTTAATTCATTTATTTATTTCATTGAAAATACAGCAAAACAATTTTCTTTACAATTTGATTTCGACCTCGTAATTCAATTACGGGCATACGCCCAAGTCCCATATTTTACTGCGGACTTCCCAGGATCATTGGAAAACATATCTAGGTCCGTTTACTAAAAATGTTGAACAAAGCCAACTAAAATCGAATTTTAAATTCCAAAAAATAACTATTTCTCATATTTTTCACATAAAGGCTTTCTAGTTTCACGGACGGACTGTGCACGTAAATTGAGGTAATTAAAATTAGTTTTTTAAGGCTAATAACCCTGGAATGAAGTCTTAATGTATAAGATGACCCTTTGGTTCATCACAATCTCCACCTCTAAAACAAACGTTCATCCTCGAACGGACATAGACAATTACCTAACTAGCAAACAGGTGGGGACATCTACTCTGCATGTCCGACTCGGACTCCCAAGTAGCTGCCTCACCAGGATGACCCCTCCACTGCACTCGAACTGAAGGGTAACTCTTCGATCTCAAATGACGAACCTACCGGTCTAATATGGCTACAGTCTCCTCCTCATGTGGGACGGGTCACCATGATATTTTCGGAGCATAGATACATGAAATACCGGATGGACTGAGGATAACCTTGGAGGCAACGAAAGTCTATAAGCGACCTCTCCCACTCTATCAAGAATCTCGAATAGCCCGATATGCCTAGGGCTCAACTTAACCTTCTTCCCAAATCTCATAACACCCTTCATGTGCGATACCCGAAGTAATACTCTCTCTCCAACCATGAATGCCACATCCCGATCCTTACGATCGGTGTAACTCTTTTGCCTAGACTAAGCTACATGAAGTTGATCATGTATAATCTTGACCTTATCTAAATCCTCTTGAACTAAGTCTGTACCCAGCAAATCGAGCCTCTCCCGGCTTAAACCACCCAACTGGTGATCTACCCCGTCTACCATATAATGCCTCATAGGGAGCCATCTGAATGCTGGACTGACAACTATTATTGTAGGCAAACTCTGCTAACGACAAGAATTGATCTCAAGAACCTCCAAAGTCAATAAGACAAGCGCGAAGCATATCCTCTAGCATCTGAATAATACACTGGGACTGCCCGTCCGTCTGAGGTGAAATGTTGTGCTCAACTCAACTCAGTTACTCAACTCTCTCTAAACTACCTCCAAAAGTGCGAGGTAAACTGCGTACCTCGATCAGAAATGATAGACACAGGCACACCGTGAAGGCGAACAATCTCTCAAACATATATATCTTCCAACCGCTTCGAAGTGTAAGTACTTGCCACTGGAATGAAATGTGCTGATTTAGTCAACCTATCCACAATAACCCAAACGACGTTGAACTTCCTCTGAGCCCGTGGAAGTCCAACAACAAAGTACATAGTGATACACTCTCACTTTTACTCAGGAGTCTCTATCTTCTTAAGGAAACCACTAGGTCTCTGATTCTCATATTTCACCTGTTGGAGATTCAAACAACGACCCACATAAGCAACAATATCCTTTTTCATCCTTTGCCACCAGTAGTGCTGCCGCAGGTCCTAGTACATCTTGGTAGCACCAGGGTGAATAAAATGCATAAAACTGTGAGCTTCTTCAAGAATCAACTGTAACCTTCTTGACACCACTGTGACAAACGGTGTACGTAAGGACCATCAAGTGCGGGTCATCATCCTGCTGATCTCTGATACGCTGGAATAAGGAAGACCGAGCAACTGTACAAGCTAGAACATGGCTGGGCGAAATATCCAACCTCACGAACTGATTAGCTAATGTGTGAATGTCTGAAGCTAACAGTCTCTCACCTATTGGAATAAATGCAAGGCTTCCCATACTTACCGCCTTCCTACTCAATGCATCGGGACCATATTGGCCTTCCCCAGATGATATAATATAGTGACGTCATAATCTTTCAATAACTCTAACCATCTCTTCTGCCCCAAATTAAGATCCTTTTGCTTGAACAAGTACTGAAGACTGCGATGATCTGTGTAAATCTCACATGGCACGCCATAAAGATAGTGCCTCCGAATCTTCAACGCGTGAACAATGGTTGCCAGCTCTAAGTCGTGGAAAGGATAGTTCTTCTCATGAATCATTAACTGCCGAGACCCATATGTTATCACTCTGCCCTCTTACATCAATACAACTCCCAACCCAACACGGGAAGCATCACAATATATCGTGAAAGATCCTAAACGTGATGGTAACACCAATATCGGTGCTGAAGTCAAAGCTGCCTTGAGCTTTTGAAAGCTCGCCTCACACTCGTCCGACCATTTAAATGGAACACCCTTTTGGTTAAATATGATCTTAATAGTTTCTCATAATCAATTGCAGAATCATTAAATAAATTCACATTAACAATAATATCTTTCCAAACCTTCACAATATTGACAACGAGATGCGATGCATGGAGAACTCATAATTATCTACCTGAATTAACGTGTTTCATTTAACTCCATATGGGAGGACACCTACCTTGTAGGTTAAAGCTTAATAATTATAACACGTATTTGGCAAATTATGCACAGATAAATTTTGTACAAAAATTTTCAAATAAATCTAACAGGCATGACTCCTATTAGTACTATAGTACATATCTTTTTTTTTATTTCACAAGTGAGAATGTAAGCACAAAATTTTCATCACAAAGACCCTGTCCTTATAAAACTTCCACCGTGTCTCGTAGCCCGATTTAAACATACCAAATCATATTTAAAATGCGAGGATCTCGTCCTCAGTTCTGAATCACAAGTAATATGCACATCGTGCCAATCAAAACATTCCATTTTATTCTTTTAAATATTTTTCGTTAAACAAATTACAACACGTAATGATAAACATAGCTATCTCCATAAAATCTTCCAATACAAGTATTCACGTAAATAGATTTCAGGTTTACGAAGCTCACCCATGAGTGGAGCATATTAGGAGAACTTTCTCAGATACTCATAACCGAATCAAGTTAAGGAAATTGCCACTTTATAATAACTAGAAATTGTAATTGTAATGACACTATCTGATATAGCAACCTCAACCGTACCGTAGAAAGTATATCAACATGCTGGGTCTCCACCTCTAGTAGTCTGACCTCCACCTTCGACATTCCGACCCCTTTCCCCTAGATGGACATGTAAGTTGAGTTGTAATTGCAATGGGGCACGTAGCCTGAGTGATCTGATGCAATATGACTCTCCCAAGCCTAGGACAATTTCTACCACTAGCGGAAATAAAGTATCAATCTTCCCTTTGTCGTACAAAATTATACGATTATAAATGAATCTGTTAATGAGTCTGAGCAACAAATTCTATCAATAGCATTTGGGAGAACTGATCTAAGTAGTTGATGTTGCAATGGCTGATCGTCTTCGTCGTAGGCTTTCCACAAGCATCGACGGCCAATTTCTTCTTTTACTATGTTGTCTCAACACTGCTGAGCTACCCCATTTATTCATATACTCTTTGTTATTCTTTGGGGTAACTATCATCCCTATTGATGCACAATGATCATAAAAGTAGAGCTTTGTACAGATAAATCTTGGAGCGAACCCTAGGGTCTCGAAGCTCGTAAACCACTGCACTCCCTCCGCAGCACTCCAAAATCCGCAATCATGACTTGCAGGCTGAGTAGACCTTCCGTAGATTTAAAGTTGTTTATATAACTCCTTTGGTATTGAACTATAGGGATATTAAGGAGGCAGACTGATGAGTGGCTAGAATTCATGATTTTAAGCATTATATACCTCGCATTTTATGAGCTTT